>WTXI01000457.1:0-24297 GCA_022376515.1 Lactifluus volemus
GTCGACATCGTGATGAAGTACCACATCTGGCCGGAAAGAGTTGCAGTGGGCGAGCTGACTATGGGGCTGGCAGCTTGCGGCACCACCACTTTATGGTTCATGGTTCATCAATCAAAAACAGCCCGAGGCTATATACAGTACATCACAAAGGTCGTTATAGATTCCAACTCCCGTTTGTATAAATAATTACCCTCCTAATAATCATTAGTCCTTTCTCCCCTCTCTCTTTCTTCCATTCCATTCATCTCCAGTTATGCTCCAGACACAATATAAGTCCTCCGAGTCAGTTGTTCTGGTGAGGCTTGGGATTGGCTGGTGTGCGGACTCTGGGCAGTGCGCAGGTGAGTTCGGAGAGGGGAAAAGGGTGGCCAAAGAAGAAGGCAGAAGGCATGAGGGTGGACGAACACGGGAAAGACTTCGATGATGATACAACAAGAGATGAAAATGAGAGACAAGGTTGACTGATATGACTTGGGCTTTTTCGTCCAGTTTTCTATCTATTCTACAGTGAAGTCAATGACGTTGCTCATGAGTGAAGTTGAAATATGAAAGCAAAAAGGGAAAGAAGAAATAGTATAGTGCTTTTGGCGATCGATAAGTATGATAAGAGACGAATCGTCGAGGTGTGCTCTAAACGCCGTCCCGTAGAATAAATCATAAAATAAATGTCGAAAAGGAGATACAAAGGGTTAATAATCCAGTATGCAAAAGTATTCCAATCGTGAGTACTGTATCACAGAGAACACAATTTCTTGCTGAGTTTAAACAATTCTAGTATTTGTAATCGCTCACACCATTTGTCGGTGTCGTTCCCAATATGGTGCGTGACCTGGGAGTCTATAAGGCCAAGAGTCCTCCACAGCTGTCAATACTTAGGTAGGCACAGAACCCACCTTACACCTGATGATTGGCAGTTTGATTGCGCGAAGATTGACCATTAGCAGTGACCTCGAACTGAATAACGAAGGATAGCTTAGCGATAGAAACGGATGTAAGGGGTCGACAACTAACATAAATGTGATCATCGAGCGTGCCATGCTGGGCAACACTAACCAAGACGGGCTGATGATTGGCCCCGACATTGATCGAAGAGACCTTATATGTGCCTTCAGGAAGGCCACCGGTCAAATTGACGGCCACGATGCCATTCTCGTCCGCGGCCGTTGATAGCCCTTTGAAGAATGCAAACACGGTCGGGTCTAATACCGTCGTTGACGTAAACGAGTCCAACTGTTGGACGACAAAGTGGGTGTGGCCGATAATGTCGCCGTCTTTATTCACTTGCTGTGGTGCTGCGTAGTAGTTCGTGTCTGGGTTGACGAAATACCCGGTCTGAAGATGTCTGACCGCCATACTGATCTCGAACGTCGTGTTGGCTTGGATTGCGCCAAAGTTTGTGGGATGAATAAACTTTGACGAAGGCATATTTTTCACGCCCGCGAGAACACCTTGCGGCGCAGGATTGCAAGAGCCGTTCGCGGTCTGCAGACCGTTTGTAATGGGCTTATCCGGAACAGTCAGGCAGAAGTTGATGAAGTTATTGCTGGAAGTCAGGGACGGGACCTGGCCAGGATTGGGATTAGCCTGCTGTCCGTTGCTCTCGAAACCAACGGCGATGACCGCCGGGTCAAGACCTAGAACGGGTGATGTAAGCACGATGGAGCTTGACAAGGTATGCTGCATTTACAAAGTGAGGTCTGCGGGTCGCCGTTAGTGGTGCTATCTCCACTGGCTCGAGCGATGCTCCTGAGGTCCAGTCTGGATGCGAGATCACGGTGAGGCCTGAGTGCAGAGGCGGAAACGGGGAGTGCGATGAAGACTAAGGTGACCAGATGCATAGCAGGGGGATAAGAGGGCTGGAGCAAAAGATGACAGCACCGTCTAGTAGCGAATGAGGAGATGACGCTGGATCGATCAAGAGAGGAATGTTTTGCCAGTTAGCACAAAACCGACCAAGGGCATTCAAGGAGAAGCGAGTCGCGAACAATGAGCGGCCACCCCTATCCCCTGTGGGATCGCATCGTTTTAAACAGCTCGCTAGGGGCATACATAATTCAGTTCGAATTCATCGAAGTTTCACTGTGCCATACACTAGTACAGTAGCTGCCACGTTGGGACTGACAAAGCCGCATTGGGGACGAGAGTCGCAAGTTGTGAAAGTTAGATGCCTACCCTCGGACTCTCTATTTTAAGTTTCTATTTTGTTTTGTATTCTAAGATAGACTTAACTTTGTACTGTATTGATTGAAAATAATGTAGCAAATATTTATTATTTTGGGACACGGGATTTTCAGGCTTAAGCCAGACTCGGATGTAGAGTACAGCAGACGCAGTGTGCAATGATCCGACTAACTACCGTTACGGTGAACCCCCGAGGGGAAGCAGAGGAAGAAATGGGAATTTTGAAGGGCTACACGTGAACACTTACCTTGCTGCTATCCAACCTCGGGCTCATCTGAGAAATACCATTACAGCGTATCATCGAGTTTGGAAGTACTGTCCATAAAGAAAGTTCATTCGCAGATTTCCTTCCTTCCTGAGAGCACCTCGCAGATAAGTCATATATTACTTGCTGTTATGAGACATAATGATTGATGGACTTTCAGATGGGCTTGGGCGCTGTGTGTCCATTAACGCCACTGTTTGTGCGTAGCTTCCTTATTGGCACGAGCTGGTACTACATTATATTTGTACATCGTCAAAGAGGTATCTGTACCATATGGGTGGCCGTTAATCGGCTGACGGCCTGATCGCACCCCTGTAAATCATTGTCGACATTGGTGTTGTCCGAGTCGGCGAAAACGTCAGTCATCAAACGTATTAAACGTAGGTAGCTTTGCATCCTAAACGTGAACTATACCCATTTGCATATACCATGACGGCGAGCGCGAACATTAGCACTGGTTGTCCTCGCTAGCCTCATTTGCTCATTCCATTTCAGTAACGCTGGGAGTGGGCCCGATGACTAGCGGTTTGAAGGTTGACCATCAACTGTGACCTCGAACTGAATGACGAAGGATAATTTAGCAGAAAAAGCGGATGTACTAAGGGGTCGACACTATCATAGACGCGATCATCGGGCGTGCCATTGAGCAACTGGAATAAGCATAGACTACGATTGGCCCCAGCGTTGATTAATGATCTCATACTATGTGCCCTCAGGAAGGCCACTGGCCAATTGACGACCACGATGCCATTCTCGTCCGCTGCTTCCCTTGAAGAATGCAAACACGGTCGGATCCAACACTTCCGTTGACGTAACGTTGGACGACAAAGTGGGTGTGGCCGATAATGTCGCCGTCATCATTTATTTCAAAAGCTGCTGTGCCAGTGATGCCGCGTAGTAGTTCGCGTCTGGGTTGACGAAAAACCCAGTCTGAAGATGTTTGACTGCCATACTGATCTCGGACGTCGTGTTTGCCTGGACTGCGTCAAAGTTTGTGGGATGGATAAACTTTGACGAAGGCATATTTCTCGAGGCCGCGAGAGCACCTTGTGGCGCAGGACTGCAAGTGATTTGCGGATCGTTGGTAATGGGCTTATCCGGAACAGTCAGGGATGGGACCTGGCCAGCAGTGGAGTTACCCTGCTGTCCATTGTTTTCGAAACCGGAGGCAGGGACCGCCCGGTCAAGACCTAGAACGGATGCTATAAGCACGACGACGTCCGACAAGATATACTACACTTACAGCTGAGGGTGAGGTCTGCGGGTGCTATTTTCTCCATAGGATTGCCTAAGGTCCAGCCTAGATACAAGGCGGGGAAGTACAGAGGGGGAAACGGCGAGCGTGATGGAGACTAAAGCGAACAGATGCATGACAGGGTGATGAAAGAGTTTGAAACGAAATATGACAATACCCGAAGATGAACCTAGAGGGAATGGGGCAATGATACTAGGTCAATCAAGAAAGTAATGTTTTGCCTCTAGCACAAGGCCGACCCAGACCCCTTTTGAGGAGAGAGGCGAACAATGGGCGACATCATGACGGAAGGAGCAGAAAGTGTTCATTGTGCTCGGGATTACATTGTTTTAAGAGAGCATACCCTTGTGGCATAATTTAGATTGCATTCATTGGAGTGGCGCTAGACTGAAGTCGAGAGAGCAACGCAAACTTTGACAGTGACTGGACTTTGGAAGAAAGAGGCGATGCAATGAGACAATCGATTTCCTCACGACCCATGATCTAGACACCTGGGTCTATGAGCTATGAGGTATCAGAGCGGTTAATAACCGTGTCCGATTCCACGTCGTTGCACAGGCCTGACAAAAAGCTCGAAAATTCTCCTCTCCTGTCCTGATACGCGTGAAGGGAATCGGATAAAAGCCCAGAGTCGCCTCAAGTCCAGTGTAATTTAGCAGAGATTCTTGCTTTATGGCCGCGTCTTCCACGCAAAAAAAAAAAAGGTTGTGCGAATGTAGGAATCGGGTTCCCGAATGTGGTCCTGCATGGTCACGCTGGGCCGTGCCACACATCTGCCACGCTGGCGCTGGTAAGCCGCATTGACGACGAAAGTTGCAAATTGTGAAGCATGAATGCGTAAAGTTGTCAGATGCCTGTAACCGCATTGCCCCGCCATCTCGTCCGTGCGAGAAAAAGCCTAAAGTTTATCGGGACTCAAAGTGCTGGCAGTCGATCGATGAACTGACTTACTACCGATCGACCACATTGGCGCGCTCCGTAAACCTCACCGTAATATACGACGTGATGCATACAATCACGGTAGACGCGGTACGTGTAATGATCCAGCCAACTACCGTGATGGTGACGAGTATACTGACATATCCACCACATGCGTCACCAATGTCGCTTGCAACTCGTTGATCTGGCTCAGGTCCTTTTTGACATGGATGGGTGCGACTTGCCAGTTTCTTGATTGCTTGCGCAGAAATTCTGACATCTTTGGCACCCCCAGCACGCTCATCGATTCCACACCGGGCGTTTTAGCCGCCTGGGAGAAGTTCGGACAAGAATTCGGATTCGATCCCGTCGTCGCCGCGCGCAAGGGACACGGCCGACGACCGATGGACTCGCTCGGCGAGTTGTGCAACTTGGAGAATCCCGAGCAACTCGCTGTACGTCTCTTTCCGCTCTAAAATCGAATCTTTCGGAATGCGATCATTTTTTTATCATTCGAACTCATCAAAAATCTTTTTCGTTTTTTATTTATAAAAGGCCGTCGTCGCCCGTTTCGAGGAAGAAGTCATCAAAGGCGGGCCGACCTTACTTCCTGGTGCGAAAGCATTGCTCGCTCAGATTGACGCGGGAAGTTCACCCACCGCACGAGGGTGGACAATCGTGACGTCCGGTGCGGCCATTTCTTTCCCCCTCCACCTTTCAAAGAAAAATATTTAAAACATTCCATTCTAGCTACGAGGGTTTATGCATCACAAGCACTCGAGCGTACCGGTATACCCTCGCCCGTCGCGGGATACGTAACGTCAGACGACGTCACGCGCGGCAAGCCGCAGCCTGAACCATACCTTGCTGGGGCCCAGCGCATCGGGGTAGACCCGAAAAACTGTACGTCCGCCTCCGTGGGGAAACACGAGGATGAAATAAATGGGCAACGTGTCTGAGCAATGCTCGATCATAATGGCAGGTCTTGTGGTAGAAGACGCGCCGCTGGGGTTGCTCGCCGGACGCGCGGCGGGTGCACATACGCTCGCCGTGTGCACTTCGCACACGCGTGAAGAGATCGCAGCATCGGGTTCCGCACCAGATTTTATCGTGGACAACCTCACCAGGTACGGGAACACGAATACAGTTTGCCCCCTATGCCACGCTGACTGAACGTGGATCAGGGTGTCTGCAAGATGGGTTGACGGCAAAGTTGAAGTCGAGATCGACGATTCTTTGTGACAAGTTGTTCACTAGAAACGTTTTGTTGTCGATCCTGGTCTGGGTGTCAGTAGCGAAGGAGAATCCTATGTAGAAACATCTCGTTCTCTGTTAAACATCTAAGAAGGCCTATGGTCGCTTAAAACCCAGTCCGCCTTGAGGACAATATATGTACAAGTTATTCATTTCGCGTCCTTTCCTAGCTGACAGGGCTACGACAGATTGTATCGGTCCTTCTTAACTTTCGTTTTGTCACGCAGCTGAAGCTGGAGACTCGAGCGGAGGCGGCTCTGCATCATCAGAATCGTCCGACTCCGGGTCATCTAAGGCTACTGGTGTATCATGCTCGCCCGCATGGTCATCGCCAGGTCCACCCATGGATGCCATCATCTGCCATTCTGGTAAAGCGGGGTACCCGAGGGATTCAATGAGAACACCCACCTTGTCCAAATCATAGTCCGCTCCTCCAAACCCTCCGGGCATACCGGGCATTCCTCCCAACCCTCCTGGCATACCGCCAGGCATACCAGGCATACCACCAGGCATGCCACCGCCGAAATCCATCTCATCGTCAAAGTTTACTTTGGCGCCCTCCTGCTCATCTTCGTCGACCCACTTGGAAAAGTCGGTCTTGATGTACGTATTTCTTATCTTTTCTTTTGTGAGGCGAGGCCAGTATTCACTTTCAAGATCCTTTTTGCGCAGAGTGAGGACGAGGGAACGTGACGTAAGACGCTTTCCGCATTCCTTCAGGAGGAGGGGTTGAGAGTCAGGTTATGATGCTCAATAAAACTAGTACCTCTGGTATGACCTCCTTGTAAAGGTCGATGTTGAACTCGTAAGTGGATGGCTTTGCTGTTCTGAAGGTAATGACGCGAGGCAATGAATGGGGGTGATCCTGAGAAGTGGCACTGTAGCATACCCCGCCTGTGCCTTGATGGAGAGACTTGCAGGTTGGAGATCGTACTGGAGGGATGACTCGACGATATCTGGGAGGTTGATAGTCACGAATAGAACGTTCTGATTGCAACAATTAGAAACGCGGCGTAGAAACGACAAATAGGATCCAGATGAGGGTGGTGTGAACGCGTGCGCCAAGATGAGTATGATGGAGAGATTAATTACCTTTTCTTTTGCTGTCTCCGAGCTTCTTTGAGCCCAAAGGATCTCGGGATGCTTTGATTGCGACATGTTTTGCTCAGAGTCAAGAGTGTGTTGAACCAACGGCTGACTTGACTGCGCCAATCTTATTATCGGGATATGCCGAGTTAGGTTAATTATTCATTTATTTAACTCTTTACCCGTCTACGACGACGACGACAACGACGACGACAAAATGTGGTGCACTCGCTGGTTTATTCCCCTCTTGATTCTCCCTTTACCGTCGGCACCACCCTATTTCCTCATCCTCTTCCTCATTTCCATGATTATTCACGCACGACCTTGGTATGTCTCACTCACACTCACACTCTCGTCCACTTCTCATTGCTCGTAGTTTTTACTGCATCATACTCCTCACAGCCCTTTTCCTCTCTTCCTGTTATTGGCAGCCCATTCCGCTGTCCTCTCCCGTGTCCAGTTCTTGGGCCTCAAACGTGACCTTTGTGACTGCGCTCACAGCAGCTCTCTCATCGTCAATTACCGCGCCACTGCCAGCGGTTATACGCCTTGCGGATCGGTGTTGGTGTGACGTGTCTTCATCTCGTCTATTCGAGCCGTTTGACATTGCGCGTTGGGAACGGACAAGCGTTGAGCAGCTCAAGGAGGAGGTCGAGCGCGAGGCGGCGCGAGCAGAGGAGCTGTCATCAGGATCAGCCGCTGCCGAGCTTGGTCTGCCTACGGACAATAGCACAATGTCCTCTGCAGATTCACAGCCCCCCAGTCCAACACCTCAAACGTTGAAAGCTCCAGTCGAGGAGAGTTCGACACCCCATGGACCACCAGTTGTATCGAGTGTGGGTTTACCACTGTTTCGGAGAAAGTATGATCTTCGACCGTATGGTTTCTCCATGATTTTCGACTTTGGGTGGTCACGAGAGTAGTATGGGTGTTCTACTATAGTGTACGATAAATTGAAGAGATGATTTGCCTGTTCGGCAAAGTTTGGCTCTGCGGCCCGCGCACTTGACCAGCACAAATCGAGTTTGTCGACCGACTCTCATTTCTCAACCACAACGATTCCTCACTCATGGCCGCCCCATCTTTGGGGAATACCTCAAAGAACTCTCGCACAGGAACTTCGCCAGATGACCTTCAGGCAGAACCCGCGTCCTCATCATCCCAACGCAAATCCGTATCGAAAAGTCATTTAGAGTCCGTCTCGCGCAACCTATTCGCACCATTCTCCCATCGTAAGCGGGACTCGCACAAGATTCTAGCAGACCGTAGGCTTCTCTCCCCCTTCTTTACCCTAGCCCCTCAACGCCCGCTAATCTCCGCTGACAAGTGGCACCGGTGATAATGACGCCAAAGATGATGGCTCACGCGCAGACCGTCTCCGTCCGGCCACGCGCCATCGGCACGTCTTCAACGCGGCCTGCCCTCGACTTTGCCACTATCGGTCGCACGCCGCTGCGGCTCGGCCTCGGTGCGCGACGCACGACGTCGCGCGAACTTGAGGTTGTCGAGACGGCATCCGACCTCCTCACTGCCGCACTACCCGACGCGTCGTCGCCCGAAGATACGTGCATGCCGAGCTTACTGCGCGGCTTCGAGGCTACCGTGCCGAGTGCGGACAGCGCGCGTGCGCGACGCCGTGCCACTCGCAATGTCGACGCGCCACGACTGGGACTTAAGCGCCTTTCGCTTGGCGCGCGAGGGCTTATGACGGAGGCGGCAGAGGAGGATGTAGAGAGCGAGGAGGATGTCGTTTTGGTCGCGACGCGAGAACGGGGACGCCGTGGTCGCAAGAAGCGTGGTCGGGAGAGTCTCAGCGCGAACAAGGTGTTTGGACGTGAGGAACTCGAACGTCAAACGCGCGAGATTGCCAGGGACAAGGAAAACCTTCATGTTCGGAGGGTGCGTGTTTTCATCGTCTAATGTCCTGGCTTCTGCGAACAGTTCACTCATTGGTTGGCTACTGCCGTTGTAGAGCCTCTTGCACAGTGATATCGTGGAGATTACAAGCAAAATTGAAGCGCTCGATGCCATTCGAACGAGATTAGAGGAGGATCTACTCAAGTTGCAAGAAGATGAACTCGAACTCGATGACGAGTGTGAGTGATATGGGTCTGTATTGGCCTCTTGAGCTAATCGAGGCACTGCAGTGTTGATGGTTCAGGAGAGGCTAGAGCTAGAGACCTCAAAAAATAGCCACTCTGGATCTATGCACGCTTCACTTATGGCTAGCTCCCGAAGAAGAAAGGGTGAAACAGCCATCTCTAAAGTGTCTTATGTACCATTGAACGCGTCACTCAGGACCGGCATTTTTACCCTCAGAACATGACGAGTTACCACCAGGAGTTGCCTTCATGGTCTGTTTATCCCTCGATCCCCCCTGATTTTGCGCTCATCCGTAAGCCAGACCCTCGAATGTGGGTCCACTCCAATAACGTCGCTGGACTTTTCCGAACCCTATGGCACGCTCGTCACGGCATCGCAGGAAGACGCTCACCCGCGTGTTTGGGACCTCCTCTCTGGCGAGGAGATTGGCCGCTTACGCGGGCACGCGGGCACGGTCAAAACGTTACAAGTAGAGGCGCATCTCTGTGCGACCGGCGCGACTGATGGTGTGGTGCGATTGTGGGACCTCCGGCGTGTGGAGGCGGATGCGGAGACGTCAGAGTGGGATTTGAGCGATGTGCTCGAAGAGGCGGAGGAAGAAGGCGAAGGCGCTGGCGTAGTCGTTGATCGTCCGCGCACCAAGCCGAACGGCACACGCTCAAGCGGGGCGCCAGAAGAGGGTCCGTCTGGACCGTGCGTCCGCGTGCTGGAAGGGCACAGCAAAGCCGTCACGGCGTTATATTTCGAGAGCGATACGCTGGTACGTTCTCATTCTCCCGCTTCGTAATCCCGCCTGAGAGAGCGCGCACTGGACTTGTCAGGTGACCGGTGCGTCCGATAAGACCCTACGCCAATGGGACCTCGCGACCGGGCAATGTGTGATGACGATGGACATCCTCTGGGCCATCTCCCATTCGTCTACGATGCCCGCTGGACACCTGCCGGGTGCCACAGCCGCCGCGGGCGCTTTCGCAGTGCCGACGCCACCATACGCCGATGGAAGCTGGGAGCTCTACCAGGATTTTATCGGGGCGGTGCAATCGTGGGAGTATGCGCTCGTGAGTGGGAGCGGGGACGGCGCGGTGCGGATGTGGGATATGCGCACCGGTCAGGCCCACCGCACGCTCTTGGGACACACGGGGCCGGTGACTTGTCTCCAGTTTGACGAGATCCACGTCGTCAGCGGAAGTTTGGACAAGTCCGTTCGGGTACGTTGAACCTTTTTTTTTTCAATAATTGTCGCCACACATCACTCTTGCAGATTTGGGACTTGCGCACCGGTGGCATCTTTGAGACGGTCAAATACGAGCACGGCGTGACGGCGCTACAGTTTGACAGTCGCAAGATTGTTTCAGCGGCCGGTGAGAACGGGATCAAGGTGAGCAAGACCGGTGGGAATGATGTGTCTTGATCGACAGATGTGATTGACAAGGAAACTTTGAGCAGATTTACAACCGCACTTCGATGCAACATTCCACGTTGTCAACCAATGGACATATTCGACCAGTCGAGAAGCTGCGTTATATGGATCGCTATCTTGTCTCTGGTGGGCGCGATGCTGCGGTGAGGATATGGGCGTTATAGAACCAAACTTGTGATATTTCCGGTCCCATCCCAGTTTAGTTTTCATTTCCCTTTGCTTCCTCACCGGACTCTTTAGCATGATTATTCGCCGCAATCAAGATCACTTGATGATACCAAAAAAAAAAAAGAACAAAAGGAACCTCGTGCACATCCCATGTATTATAAACAACATAACATACAGCACCTCTGTGATAGACAACAAAGACCGCTTCCAAACGCCACGTACTGAGTTTTATTATCGGTTGGCGATCGATGATATATCTTAATTAAGGTCTCGAGATAAGGTCTGGAAGCCCCGGATGATCCCTTTTCAAGATTCAGGACGTTCAGGTACTGTTCAGGTTCAATGTATTGTATGAAGGACAGACTAAAGTGAGACACCGTGATGATGGGCCCACTTGACTTGAATCTATCCGCACTCTCCTCGACCTGTTCTTCGGGAAATTACGACTGATGCAGTAAAGTACAAAAACTTGTACTGTACCTTGTGGCTGATAATAGCCCTTCCCACTGTCACAATTTATATGTTGTGAATGTCACCGCTTAAAAAAATAAATTTCAAATACGAACTAGTACTTTCATATCATAGCACACATCAAAGGGAAAGATTATATCAACCCCACAGGTACCCAGAAATTTCCCTCGCCCGACCCCCCCCCCTTTCTTCTTTCTTCCCAACTGGTCTGTTGCATTCACACCTTCGAGAGGCCTATATACTTCTCTCATCCCTACTTACTAACTTAGTACCCCGCTCCCCTCCGAGTCTTCCCCATTGCGCTTCTGCGCCACGCCCGTGTGCAGTGCAATCGTTAATCATCCGTAGAGAACGAAAGGTATACGAAACCCATTTTTCTTCTATGAGTGAGGTAAGGCGTCGCTATGGTGCGCCAAGGCTAGTACGCCCGCGGCGACAAAGACAAATGCACAGAAGCCCCAACCTCCACGCGTGCAGCCCATTATGCCTCTCTCCGCGTACACCGGTGTAATATCCCCTGCCGCGGGGTCTATGCAGCATAAAAACGCATAGAGGGAGAGATATATGCGCACAATGGCACTCACTCTCATCCCCCGAGTCGAGACTGTGGGACACGTGATCGAAAGGTCAATCAGTTAAGTAACTCAAGTGACCAAGCACAAGTCATGCATTTCTTTCTGACTAAAACTACAGTTAAACATTAGAGGTATAAGATAGACTAGTTTCTAGGAGACAAAGTGCGGACCGACCAGTACTGATACATTGCAGTAGGCCCCGAGCAGGTGGGTAGTAAGACTACGATCAAAATGTGGGTCAAGACAAAAAACTGATAACGAAGTAAAGGGGCAATGAGGGCGAAAGGAGGTACCAAGAATGATGCAGCTGTGGGATTCGTGAGATCGACGCCCAAAAGTCGGAAGATGGAGCTGGTACAGACTGGACTTAGCGTGGAAACATGAGAGACCGTGAATGAAACTGCGATCGCAGAAATCTGGGAAAATCAGACTTGTCATAGCATTATCTCGCGGATCTAACATATAAAGTATATCAGCGCCGTTCAAACATGGAAAATATCAAATGGCTGCACAGACTAGGCTGTGATGAACATCAACCGCATTTGTACTCACGTTTTTGCTTATGATAGAGCTGTTGTTATGACAAGAAGATCGGTTTGAAGAATGTGTTTCGCGCGGAGGAGAGACATAGATATTGCTTAGATCAGAAAGATGGACAGACGAAGGCAATGTAGAAAGGGGAAAAATCGGAAGCATCAAATGCAAACAAACAGATTTTACACCGATTGCAGCCCAATATAGTCTGGAAAGATGTGTTACAAAAAGGAAGGGATGGAATGAGTGTCCGGGTCTCGTATTCAAAACGAGAAGACTCGAAAGTCAGAGGAGTGCAGCGACTTCGAGGTTTTGTCGGAGGACGATGCTAGATCACAGGTAAGATACACACGAAAAGGGACGCTTAATGACGAAACTCGTGGCGACACCGGAAAGCAGGCATGAATGAAAGTGGAGGACTCACTCTATCAACAGACACAATACAGTCAGTTCGAAGAGTAAACGGTGAGGAGTGAGAACGCTTGCCTTCAACAGCTGCCATAACCACTCGCAGCAGCGCAGTATCTGTTGCTGTTGTGATGCTGACCAAGGTTCAGCCCCTGGTGATTACACCTACAAGATAGTCGGAACGAACTGAATATAAATTTCACGCTCTTTTGAGCGCCCAGCCTTTTGCGCGAGCCTTGCAAATCGCTTCTTGAAGTAGTCTCTTCCGGCATTTTGGTCTCCCGGTTCTCCATCGTAGTCCTGAGTTGGATGATCATCAATAATGGTCAAGCCACGGAGACTGAAATCTTTTACCGGGAAGAACGTCTTTATGTCAGAGTGCCGAATTTTCGCTTGGAAAAGATCATCCTTATTCAAAAAGAGAATCTTAAAAAAAATGAATCGTCGATGAGAGTCCAGTCATCAGATTCAGAAGTAACTCACAATCGACGTTGACTTGAACCACTGAGAATGACATATTGAATCCCAAATTGTCATGGCATCTTGCATTTGATTCTGCGGGATTATGGTAAGTGCCGCTGAATCTATCCAGGAAGGCGCGCACCGCATCCTTATCCTCGACGAGACATTGGTCGTAGCCACTTAGGCTCACCAAAAAGAGTATACTTGTGACGTCTTGGAAGCAGTGAATCCATTTCCGTCGTTCACTCTTTTGACCGCCGACATCTACCATCAACATCTCGTGGTCTCGGAGTTGGAAAACTGTCTCCGTGATTCCGGTTGTGCGTGCGCGGCATCGCACGATGTCCTGTTCTGTGGGAACGTAGTCCGGCAGGAATAGACGATCCAAGTCAGAAAAGAAATAAGAGAGACTTGAATGGGCGGTTGTTAAGCAATGTCAACCGGACAAAAAACGAAGAAGCGTACTTCTCCGGCAGCGCCGCCTCATTCCCACGCTCCCAAGCCTGCTGGACACCCTTATCAGTCCAGAGTGCCCTGAGCGGTTCGTAAAATGGGTGGGGAAAGACTTCGCCATCACGGAGATCGTCGGCATTCTCAACCAGCTCAATATGCTGGTTGTTCTCAGGAGATACCTCTAATCCCATATCTTCCATGGAGTCTAGGACATATTTGAGTCCATGCGTGAGATTGTTGAAAATGAGCTGCCTGAAAGATTCGACTTCTTGTGATGAGAATGGCACGCGATGAATGAGGCGCATTTGCTGAAACATATCGTCCGTGTGCAGTCGATTTATCTTAGGGACAGACTACATACCTTGAGGATAGTAGATTTTCCGGAATCTCCTGACCCTAATAGTAGTACCTGGAAACGACGCAAAGTAAACATGGTGAAAGCTGGAAAGACAACATAAACCTACCTTGACCTGTGAAGCCATCTTTTGCCTCGCCTGATAACAAAACATTAATCAGTTGTGCATGCACGGAAGGGAATGGGACCCCAAAAAAGACGGATGTATGCGGGAACGACGAAAAGTGTTGTAGCTTCGACACGTACCTCCTTGAGAGACTTTTCGGCCTCCCGATGCCGACGCTTATCCTCGTCGGACACCTCAGCGGCTCCAACTGATATGCAATTGCCCATACTTTGTTTATGATGTCGATTTAAATGACTGGGTTAGATATGGTGGTTGTATGGCTAAGAGGAAGGTTGTGAGCCCGAGGGAGTGGGAGTAGAGAGAAGGCCTGGGAAGGTATAGTACTAATTGCCGGTGAGAGAGCGGATTAAAAAAAGAAAAAAAAGATAAAGAGGGAAAATATGAGACGAAGAACAAGGGGAGGGATAAGAAAAGGTGGAAAGAAGAAAAGAGAAATGGTTGTTGTCGATGGTCAATTGCAAGCGAAGGGAAAATGCATCTTTCTCGATCTATGATATCAGAAAAAAAACAAAATAATCTATCACTTTTCGGCCCGGCTATCTTCGACGCCACCGCATCTCACACCTCTCTCCCCATCCTCTCCTCTCTCCCCCCCCCTAAGAATGACAATTCTCTACCCATCCAGTGGTCTGTATTGCATCCTTGGCTCAGACAGACCCATCACCCGACGATATCGCATGGGATGATGTCGAATGTAATGTTTCGCCGTACCTGTCCCGAGTCAAGCCGACAAAGCCTCGCCGTTTCAGGCCACTGTTTCGAGGTTACTACAAAGTCACAATCCGTTCATCGAATCGTAGGTCGCCTCGCTTATAATGGTCGTTATGCAAAATTTGGCATGTTTCCTCTCCATCGGATCGACCCAGGCCATGACTTAACCCGCGGCACTCTTTTTTGAAAAGCAAGGTGTTATGATGACCAAAAATGAGTGTCAAAAAATACGCTAGCTGAAATGGCATGGTTCCTTTGTTTGCAAGTATAGAGAGACGTTTGACTCATGAACGGCGTCTAAATGAGGGGTACAAGAAGACCCAGAACGGTACATGACCCATGCTGTAGCGTGTGTGCGACATTTCCTTATTCGCCACTCAATAGGCTCCGATGTGGGTTTTAAGAGCCTGCACGGTGAAGTAAACAGAGACCCATTAGGAACTGAGAACGGGGAATAAGCTACAGTACATGCGGTTTCCTCCGAAGAGTCGGAACCTTTTTTTGGAATTATAAGTCTGTCAATTACTGAGTTAGACTAATGTAATGAACAGATTAACAATTTTGTTGGTCATTGGTGCACGTACCTGTGACCCATAAATTTACTTGAAGCAGCCATTACTGGTATCCTGACCTTGGCTATGTTGGACAAGCCATGAGGACAAGATTCGGAACCGTCAAGCCAGGCATACAGTAACGAATTGAGTATGTGCCGCCTCACGTTTTGGTAAAATTTAATGACCTATCCCGAAATTTAAGATAGGTGCCTTTACCTCTGCCTAAACTTATCAACAGCCCCGCCTAGTGTCAATGTGCCAGGTCACAGTATACAGAAGGCAAAGCGCGAAAGGGTGCCAACTCGATCGAGGTGAGGGATCACTTTCGAAGTCAAATTGCTGAGGTGCTATAATTGGAGAACATGTGCCAGTGAAATGAGCATCTGTCCGCCGACTGGTATCGCCAATCATGATGACAAGAATATCCTGTTATGACTAATGAGTCGGCCATACTCGGTTCCTTTCCAGCTATAGAATGGGGAACGCACTGTGCTCCCTTTAACGCCACCGGCAAGTGTCTGTGATGGACTAATTTCGGACTGAAGCGACCTCGGCTCCGCGGCCTTGTAGTGTTGTCGTAAAGGTAAAGCCTTTGAGTTTTTGAAACGTTCAACTCCTAACATCGATATCCTAGGGAAGCTATACGAATCATCTAAAAGTGTGGCCTATGAAACAGCCAAGAAGGACGGAGTTGTCCACAAACCGCATTGCATGGCCGCAAATCATCTATCCCTTCGGCCAGTGGTCGATCCAAGTAAACGAGCTCGGTTGCCAGTGGCACGATATGGACACTTCCTCAGTAAAAAAAAAAGTGTTATCCAATCGGCGCTTCTTTGCCCCTGGATCGAGTCGTAATGTCTGAGCAAGGAAGATTGAGCGGACATCGCTTCGCCACTAGGGCAATTGGTAGAGCGTGTGGTGGTTCACCCATCACACTCTCTAACAATTGCCCTAGTTGGATGTGCCCCACTGCCTCTCCGGGTCTTGGTCTGAGCCAAAAGAAGCTCACACGTCGTTACTTGTCGGGAAACTCGAACTCTGTCTGCGACAAAACAATATCCAGGACATAAGCAGAATGAAACAATCCTCTTCCCTAATGGGGTGTAGTTTGACATGACGCCACCCGCTGTCACGGAATAGACCCTCCGGATATTGGATGAGTAGGATTTCCTATCAGATATGACAATCGCTCGGCAAGTACCAAATGTAAAGTGTAACACGGTCTATCTTGATCCTAGCTGAAGCATTCCATGGCGTATTCTGGTTCAAATTTATGAATGAAATGACGAAGAACGAGGACTATCTTCACCTAGACCCCAGGGGACAACTGCAACAAGACGGTCGCCAGGAGCAGGCGTAGTGCCTCACGGGTACGATTGGCAATATATAGAGTGTAGTGATTTGTGAAGCTGGAGGAGTCTCAGGCTGTTTGAATACAGGATCAATTCTCCGGTGAGAAAGGTCACACGCGCCCAATAACGCTCTAACCACGCTATGACTGATCGAAGTGAGCCCTGCAGGTGAGATTGTGTGTCGGTCACCCTCGCTCAGTGGATTTAAATTTACTTCAAGGCAAAAGCGGCATGATCTGACCGTCAACACCGGAAGGACTGTCGTGGGCAACTGGCGATGTTTTCTCCGAGAGGCAAGCATTAGCAGTCATCAATTACACGAGAAATTTGATCCATTAAAAATGCCCTGAGAGCCAATATGATTGTTTGATCCCCCTCGCGGGCCTGGTTGGCACCGGTGACTCTTGAGAAGTAGATGTGATAAGATCGGAGTAGTTACACGGAAAAGTGATGAGTGCCTCGAGGAGGAAGGATACCCCGAGTCGTGAATGAATGGTTCGGCTGCAGAGAGAGGAATCGAGACGTTGGGCTTAGCCAGAAGCAGATATCAATGATACCTTAACTCCGCAGCACAGTAGTCTAACCTAAATGCATAAGGGCAATGTCAGTGGGTGAAATCTGGGAATGAGTCCATTGCCGTGTAAAACACATAATGTTGCACACACGGATGAAGACACAACTCCATCAGAGTACTGTAACCTCCAAAGTTTATGTGCGCCCTGAGAACAGGATTTTCGGGGTATGTAATAGATCCGAGTTGGACACGTGCGCTTCAAGTTGATCATCAAGTTATCATAGGCACTGCCACCTGCCTTTTGGGTTGTCAACCTTTTGGTCTAGTTTGCCTTGCATGGTGAGCCGTATCAAAGTGGCGCGGCTCGAGCGTGAGTTCAGCGTTCAACAATCAGCCTCTCAACAAGCTATTGATGGCTGGCGGCCGATCAAGAAGACACCTGATGCCAGTGAGGCCGTGCCACACTCGGTTTGCGTACCTTGAAATCTGAGTTGGACTCGGAGATCGATCAAAAAAAAAGGGTCGCGTACAGCTAGTATGTCATTGTATGGAAGAGATCATTTTTGTGTTATAGATACTACTCACAGGGTCGACTCGGGATCGTAGGCATCAACATACCTTCTTTGGCAGGTGGGGATTCCGAGTCTGCACAGACAGGCTGCTGTAATCTGCTGTAACGCTAGGGTCTTGGAGACAGTCGACTCGGAGATACATTCATTCCAACACCTCGGTCGACGGCTCAATGAATTAAGGTTTCACCAAAGCGTTCGCTACAGCACAACCTGCTCTTTTTCTCATCCCCTGTAAATTCGGACCCAAATCGTGTACCACATTACGACGGCGTCGGACGATATTCGTTTCATCCTCAGGGTTCAAACGTTCAAGTGGTGTCTCGGCGGAGGAAGCATTGAACTCTGACCGATCAAACGAGTATCGTTCCTTCCAATGACGTACCGAGAAGCGAGCGAACTACTGCCAACTCGCAACAATAATCGTTCCGCATAAGCTGTAACAGTAACTTCCCGCCGAGATCGCGCCCCGTGGTCCGTAAGGAGAACAAAGATGACTCGGATTGGAAGAGCTAGTACATGTCCGTGCATCATGCTCCTTGCTTTCGGAGTGGAGACTCACCAGGTGGTTGTCAGTAGAACAGAGCCCCAACAGCCAACGTGGCTCGACGGATGAAACACGATGAATGAGCCTGAGAAGGTCAGTGAGTTGAGGCGCATAGCATAATTCGTCCGGGTATACACTTCACAAATCCGAGCTCTTCGCGAAGCACTTGGATCCGTGATCTATAGAATGCGAAAAGGATAGATGCATGTCAGTTTCTGTGAGGTGTTTTGGAATCTGATCCTGATTGTATTGCCCCTCGAGCTCTAGTTCGTTGCCATGTTCATTGCAGCCCATACGATTGCCGCACAGCATGCCCCCTAATGGCAGACGCCTTGCCCGTTCCATCAATCCTGGTCCCAGGGACATTTCCAATCCTAACTTTGATCCCATTCAGTTCCCCACAAAACTGTCGCAATTCAAACAGGCGTCAGTGGCAGTCCCTTTTGGGGGGTCGGAAGCGGCATCAGATCCTTGCTTACGGCCGTTGTAGGTATGTAGCCTATCGTGTCGGGGAATTCGGTAAAGAGCGAGGCAAATGAACTCGCTGAAATGTCAACGTCCCCGTTCCAGGAGTCGCGCTTGAATAAGCCATCATACGTTCGTCAGCATCCCGTGGATAAAGGCACAGTTACAATTGAATCAACAAGTTTTCAAAACGCGTCCATGAAAGTTCTCGATACAAAAGTGCTTCCATGAGGCGAGTTGAGGCCGCAGGTTTCGAAGAAGCATACCATAGTGGGATCACGATATTAATTGATGGGACGGCGAGGAACGTATGTCGGACCAAGGGGAAACTTGCAAGTAAGGTGTGAAACAACCTTTTTCTCTAGCATCTTGATGCCGACGAAGCGAGAGAAGCAACTCAGGAGAGAAGTGTGGTACGATGTGTCCAGCTATTCTCTGAATGGTGTTGGTGACAGGCACTCCAACACCGGAGCCGGTCGCGACGTTCGCTGGATTCCTGGAACGTACAAGCTGACAAAAATGCTCCAGAAATTCCCTGAATTGAATCCATACATGGGATGTTTTGCCACGATATATTCCGGACACTGGCATCAAGTTCATGAACCGATGAGTGTACACGACAGTAGCTTGGTTCCGTGTCTTCAAGGTCATCAATCATGCAAAATAATAGGGGCCAACAAGGTAAGACATATTGTTTACGCGTTAAGAGTTGATGCCAAAGATTACAATTTTCAGTGGAAACTAGTAGCATTGAGGAGGGAATAAAAGTGCTCGGGACCTGCCGGTTCGAGCTAGGGTCACTAACTGGTAAATTGGTGTCCGCATCGCCCTACGTTCCTGTCCATCTTTCAATTCAAGAATAACACGCTAGCTTTCTGCGGTGAGTACTACAAACACCGCGACAAAGAAGGCGGCCGTGTCTATTGGGGGTTATAGTAAGGTCTCCAGGGTCAAAATGGGCGAATTTGGCAAGCATATCCGAGAACAAGTCGATACGGAGAGTGAGAAACTTTAATTTCCCTTGATCACGTAGTTGACAGGCACGATGCATAGACCAGGAATCTGTTTTGGAATACAGAACTGTTACTTACGACTGAGAGCAATTAAGATAAAGATAAGATTCACAACGGGAAAGACCGGAATATCGACTTGGGACGGAATGACGCGGGCCGGGTTCGAAAAATCCACTGCTCCTCGACTCAACACTCTGTGACGAGTAATGGGCAAGCACGCCCGTAAACGTCAGCGCAAGGATGGGCCAAAAAGTGAATCGGTCGTGCCTCTAGGTACAGAGGCGCTGTTGGATGATGATGATGTCAACAAGGACGACGAAGAACGAAGGCTCGAAAGTCTACTCTTCGGCAAGCCGTTCGTTAAAGAGCGACGGAGCCATGTCGTGGCTGTCGACAGTCCAGGAGAGGATGAGGAAAGTGTCGACGTGACCGCAGCAGAACTGGAGGGAATGCTCGATTCCGATGTGAGTTTTGCCCGTTGGTACTGTTTGATCGCTTTGCTTGACTCCTCTCTTTTTTTTTTAGCTTTTTTTTGTAGACGATGGCCCATCAAAGGGTACACATCTGTCAGGAAATGAAACTGACGTTAGTCCACTAGAAGAACTGCCCGATGCTTCTACCAGCGGAGACGAGGAGCAGAGCGAAGTCTCATCTGACTCTGACGGACACGAACCCGAAGCCCTTCGCGCCTCCCCCCCCTCCGCTCCTCACCTCCCAAAAAGCCGCAAGGCTCCTGCATGGACAGATCCAGACGATGCCTCCCTCGAGGTTTCGCTTGCATCCTCTGCGCGCTTGCGCAAACTGCGTGACGCGCCAGATGAAGATACGATTGGCGGGCGCGAGTATGAACGGCGTCTGCGGCGACAATACGTGAAGATGAACCCTACACCAGAGTGGGCTACGGCCGCACGGAGAAAACGACGACGGACGGAAGGTGATTCTGACGCCGATGCCGATGTGCTAACAACAACACCAAGCTTGGACACGCTCGTCACATCGTCAGGCGGAATCTTGGACCGCAAAGTACGGACACGTCTGGACCCGGGCGTATTGGCTATAGAGCGGCTTCGCGATGCCAACCAGGCTGCGCAGACCGAGGGTGAGGTCACCGCTTTGCAATTTCACCCATCCCCGCAAGTGTCCATGCTTCTTGTTGCTGGCTCTGACCGTAGGATACGATTATTTAATGTCCGTGTTTTTTGTTTCACCTCCTTCGTTCAAATCCAATCCGCCCTAACACCCAAAAAAAACAAACGTATAACAGGTTGACGGACACACAAATCCGCATCTGCAAACACTTCACATCCCCGCTTTGCCCATCACCAATGCGCAGTTCCATCCTTCCGGTTCGTCTATCCTTCTCACCGGCCACCGCCCTTTTTATTACACGTATGATTTGCAATCTGGGACGACAACGCGTTCACCGCGTGGGTTGTGGAGCACAACTTTTGCAAATGGGGACAAGGAAAACGTGGACCTCAGCATGAATGTGTGTGCGTTCAACGCTAGCGGAAATTTGCTAGCCGTTGCTGGGCGCCGTGGGTATGTGCATCTCGTCGACTGGCGTACCGGCGCTGGCCAGGTTGTCGGGAGTGTCAAGGCAAATACCGGCGTGAGAACACTTTCGTGGTTGCCAAATGGGACCGAGCTTATGACGCTCGGCGAGGACGCAGAGGCATACATCTGGGACATCCGAACCCGCAGGTGCATGCACCGGTGGAAAGACGATGGTGGATTCGGAAGCCGGGTGCTTGCGGGCGATCGCTCAGGAAGTTATCTTGCCGTTGGGTGAGTGGCTTTTGCAAGGACGGGAGGTTACCCATCAGTTGCCGAGACGTTGTTTTCTAGGTCAAAATCGGGGATCGTCAACGTGTATGGCACAGGGGCATCCTCATGGAGGAAAAGCGACCGGCCTAAACCCTTGAAGGCGATAGGCAACCTCACGACCCCATATCGGTGGTGCGATTCAACCATGACTCCCAGTTGCTCGCCATCGCAAGCAACATACAAAAGGACAAGATGCGTTTGGTAAGGCTTGGACGGCGCCGCTCGGAACGCTTGTATTGTAGGCTTACGGCGTCATCTCCAGATACACTTACCATCTCTTACTGCGTTCTCGAACTGGCCCACGTCAAGCACACCACTGGGACATGTCACAAGCGTTGACTTCTCGGCAGGCAGCGAATATGTTGCTCTTGGTAACACTCGTGGCCGTGTTCTGTTATATCACCTCAGATATTATGATGCACATGGAGGCTAATAATGGTCCACAATGGTATATTACGTCCATTTCATACACGTGTCCGAGAGGTGCATAGTGGAGCAGGAACAGCAGAGACAAGCCGAGAATCACGGTGCAGGCAAGCATTAGACAACAGACACACAGCTCGAGCCGTACCTGGGCATATGACATGTGACCAAGAAAAAGATCACGAACCGTAACGAGTCATGAGATGAGTATATGTCTCACTGATCTTGTTCGAGATGAGAATGAGGGTGGAAGACAAAAGCGGGTGACGTACTTTCTTCGCTCTCAGCGCGCCGTCCGGAACATACCCACATATCCGACTGCTGGCTTCGAACCATCGCCTGGCATCATCCAACAAGCATACGCTTGGGAAATGGAGATGAATGGAGTTAGGCGTCGTGTAACATGTTCAAGCAAAGCCGTACTGAAGGCACTCAATCCCCGTATTATATGAAGACGTGAGAAGCCAATAACGCTCGTCCATCGGATATATCTTTTTGCCGGGTAAGCAACAGAACAATAAGTCACTTGGCCGAGGGCTTGGGAGGTGAGGGGGGGAGGGGGGCGAGTTGTCTTCACCTCATCGACATTGTTGTCAGCGCTTCCATGCTCCTCCAGTACGACTATGGCTTGCTCAATGTATCCAATAGCTTTCAAACGGTCAGGAGCCGTATTCCGAGCGAGTAGCATGGTACAGATTGCACGCAACCATCGGGCAAATTTCTCGACAGACAATGCATTGCGGTCGAGGCTGGCGTGAAGTATCGCCTGCAATTGTCACGAGGTGTATGAGTGGGGGAAGGAAGAACAAGAGAGGGGTGTTCGGCTATACCTCTAATGCGACGAAAAGAACTGCACTTCAGGTCAGGTGAGATAGTCAATACGGTACCTGATCTATATCCGCACCATCCAATGGGCACTCCTGAGCAGACCACTAGATTGCGCGTAATCTGGCGGGTTTACTCTGCTCCGGTTCAAGTAACACTTACGAGCATATCGGCAATCGACTCAAACGTGTCGCAGAGCGGAGCTTGACATTGTGCGACCTTCTTACCGATTCATTGGAAACGAGTCAAAGAAGCTCAGATAGCGCAGGAAGGAAAAACGTACTTGAATGACTTTAGGTATCACTTGCCATTCTTTCATCCGACATGCGAGTTCAGTCTCGAATATTAACAGCACACCGAGGCACTGAGTGACACGAGGAATGTTACTGGAGCTTATGACACCTTTCTCCACGGTCTTGCGCAAGCGTTCTCCGCAGCTCTGAATTTCGTGAGCGGTGAACTCAAGCTGAGTTGAAAAGATAAATTAAAGAGGTCTTGAGGAGATAAGGGGGAATGTCCCACCTTATCAGAATTGACCGTTTGAGGTTCTAGTTTGCGCAAAGCAAATACTGCCAAGCGGCGTCAGTTGGGCGGACGAACACGGGAAGTTGGAATTGGAACAAACCCCTGGCCGAGGTGGCGGCAAAAGAAGAAAAAACAATACACAAATACATCTCCTCATCCACTTCGAGCGCCGTTTCTAAGTAAGTCTCCAATAGCTAGGGCCCCCGTTCGCTTGGAATACAACGTTACCAGGTGAATGGGACGAACCATACCTCGCGTGACATGTCAAAAAGAGGAGACACTTTTTCTTCTGCATTATCCCAGTCGGCCAGCCCTGTGTGGCGCAATTGTACGCGGTACGCCACAGCCAGGAAACATCCTTGATTATGAGTGACACACGCTTCTCTTTGCAAGCAGCATCAACCAAAGCTATCGCTCAATCAAGCCTAAGCCCAATGGAGCTCACGAAACCGTTAACTGAAAGGACCTACCTGTAGCGAAGTGCTGGGTCAACGCATCAATGAGAGCATCCTAAGTTCCGTGCGCCGCTTATGAGGAACGCACGTATACCAAATGGTCCGGCCCCACTTACTTTCCCCCAGCATTCGCGGGATCGGCTATGAGGCGAAGAACGAGTCTGATCATGCACCGAACCAAGGTAATGGGCTCCACGGTCATTTCGGTTGTCTTTCGGGCTCTCACGAGGTCTAAGAGCTCTGTAGAACGGAAAGCAGCACGTTCTTCAAATCAGATTCGTGTGCCACCGGGTGGCATGAGCAACATTCGCTGGTCGAAGCAGGAACCATGAACCATAGCCCTGACCGCCCGAATAGCTAAGGGTGGAAAAAGTACGTGATGAGGCGGCGACAACGTGATATCGGTAAAATCAGTGATTCCATACCGTCATTTTCCATCCTTTGGCGCGAGTCAGTATAAATTTGGCTGTGCCATTACACAG
>WTXI01000458.1:0-24175 GCA_022376515.1 Lactifluus volemus
AAGGAAACAAACAAACCTCGAGTCGTGGCCTGAAGACAATGGTGCATAGTAAGTTCGACCTGAGAATTCAGAAGCTTCTATGGGAACAGCCACCCTGTGCAAATACAAAGCTTGTTCCTGGTAAACTATCACTTTGTGTCGGGATGCCTGTTATAATCAGGCATAATATCGCAACAGAACTTTGCATCACAAAGGGACAAGAAGCAACCGTGTATGGGTGGCAGTCACAGAAAGTAAATGATATAAATACTATAGATACGTTATTTGTTTGGCTTCGGGACCCCCCTGTGGCAGTGAAGCTTGATGGCCTTTCATTGAATGTTGTACCGCTGACAAGAAATTGTGTTACTACTACTTGTAATCTGCCAGATGACTCTACAATACAAATATCTCATGCACAGCCTGATGTGCTACCAAACTTTGCCATGACTGACTATGCTTCTCAAGGCAAGACACAAGAAAGTAATGTGGTGGATCTGAGATATACACGGACACATCAAGGATACTATACTGCACTTTCGCATGGAACATGTGCTGCAGGTACCTTAATATTGGGTGGTTTTCACCCCACTAAAATCATGGGTGGGGCTTCAGGGGCCTTGCGGCAAGAATTTTGAGAACTAGAACTTCTGGATGATATCATGACGTTACATTTCAAAGACAGACTTCTGATGGAGGTTGCAATGGCTGATCACAGAAACTCTATCATTGCTATGTTTAGAAAAAATAGGGGCTTGCATTATATGCTGTCACATTTACACAAATCATTGAGATGGAATAAACGCGATCCATTCACAGTAGGCACCGAATCTATGGGGGATGATTTTCAATGGAGGCTCGTTGACGCCATAAGACCGAAGAAAAAATTGTGTGCATCTGAAGTTGACATGTCCAATAATAGTGAACGTCAGCTTGTAGCAAAGGAAATCGCCCAGATGGACAATATATCTGACTTGGAACTTCACCTTTCTAAGAACAGTTCAGATCACAAACAATACAGAGGGTTAAAAAGAAAGAGATCTGTAGATTTGAATGAACTTCTGGTGAATGCCAAAAGATGTATGACTTGTCACACTATAGTATCTGATGCAGTTACACATTTGTCTCCTGATGTGCTTATCCCTGTTGGTACACAATGGAAAACTAATAGTTGCATGTACAACACCATAATTACTATCCTTTTCAATGTTTGGCGTGAAAACCCGGTGGCAATGACGACAAAATGGAGCAAATTAAACAATGACACCCTAAATTATTTAACAGCTGCATTCAAAAAACACGTAGATTATTATGACCATATGGGCACCAATTCATATACATTAGAACAAATACGTGATTGCATGAGGCACGAGCTTGCAAGGCTTGATAGAGAGTTTAGATTTGGTATATATATGAGCGCACGTGCTGTCATGAATCAATTGCTAATGTCCCAGATGCCTATCATGAAATCTATTCATCGCTGTTCCAATAATCACCTAGTTGGTCGTGATGAGTGTGTGACTACTTCCTGTGAGATTATGACATGTGGTGCTCCTGTTGACTATACTGTACAACAGTATCTCAACAATTTTAACACAATGTCGTCTCTTACATGTTCCGAATGTAACAACAAATTGATTCGTTCGTTTTCGTTCATGTGTCATCCTCCCTTGTTGGTAATTAAGTTATGGTAGGGACTGCACACCTTTGATTCAGTGTTGCGCATTGATGTTGGGGGTTTATATCGAGAGTACCATTTACGAGGCATAGTTTACTTTGGGTGTGAGCACTTCACTGCTAGATTTGTATTGGAAAATGGTATGATTTGGTTCCATGATGGGTTGTTGACAGGGAAATCTTTAGTCTACAGGACATCTGATATAACGACCATCCCACTGGATGAATCAATTCTGGCCATATATATTATGATCTGATGGCATGGCTTCTACAAGAGAAAATGTATGACATATCCTACATGCATGATGGTATGGGCTAGTGTTGCGGCAGCTTGCGGCTATTGGCAGCTTAGCCGAGAGCCGGAGCCGGCTTATCCTTAGCCGTACGGAGCCGAGCACCTGTCAAGCCCCCATTTTAGTTAGCTTGTGGGAGCTTCCAATCACGGCTACAGGCGTGAGAAGCCATTGGCTAAGCCATGGCGGTTCGTGCCTCCCCGTTGCCCAACCAACCCGCCTCCCAGACACCAGCCACCAATGAGCATCACACCTCCTCGCTCAGCCAATTCGCTGCTTGCTCCTGGCACTCCAATACACACTCGCAGTTCGACTACTGGATGCCTCAACAAAGAACATCTCACACGAGACAAGATCTTTCAAGCATTATCAGCAGAAATAGCTCCTTTCTTCCTTGGTCCCATGCCTCCTACAGAGTTTCTCTCCACTTTCCTTCCGAGTTCGGAACCTTCGAGTTCTGTATCGGGTATATTTGATGAACTAGGCAACACGGCGGATGAGGCTCAGATGTACCCAATATTTGTAAGTTATCGAGTGCTCTCTGAGCTTTAGGTATAGAACACTGAAGGGAAACCATTAGGTTGCAGCTGTTCAGCAACACGTCAAAAGGCTCTGGATCCGTGATACAGCAAACAAAAGTGACATAGCCGTTACCAAGTACAACGTTTCCTTCTCACCCGACTGCACTGTTTACGCCAAAGAACACCATAAAGTCATCACAGTTGATTCTCACCTCAGCGATATCTTTATCGAATTCAAGCACAACCAAGTGGATGATCCCTTTCTCCCTAATCCAAGGCTTCAATCACATTCTAATCCGCTCATGCGTGAAAATGCAAAGGGACTCAAAACAGCCGGTCAGATTGCTACATACGCGGCTTTGCAACTAGACTCTCAGTATCGCACGCACGTTTTCAGTGTCCTCATTATGAAGACTTATGCACGGCTCATACGATGGGATCGGAGTGGTGCAATTGTCACCGGGCCAATCTATTATGCAGAAGATTCCGCGCTATTGGACTTTTTCACCCGTTATGATCAAGCGGACAGAGCGACGCGAGGACATGACGACACCGTTCGCAGAGCCTCAGTAGACGAGACTGAGAAAGCTTGCCTCGCTGACGACAAATTCAAGAATCAGGAACTCCTTGTCGTCGCCGTCCCTCGAGTAGTCGTGCCACCACGCCTTGGCTACTACGTTATCACACCGCCCGTAGCCCGGCCTCACATGCCTTTTGGTCGTGCGACCCGCACCTCAATCGCTTACGACATCGAATATGGCCGCATCGTCTTCTTCAAGGATTCGTGGAGGGTCGACCTCGAGGGAATGCTGAAGGAAGGTGATATCTACGTGGAACTGAATCGAGCGAATATACCCAATATCCCTCACTGCTCAGCCTTCGGTGACGTGAACGGTCATACCACGCACACCCACCAATATGTCAATGCGGAGTGGGTACCGCGGTCTAAGTTTCAAGTTGAAAACGCATTCACTTGTCATACTCATCATCGATTAATCTTGAATGATATCGGTGAATCGTTGGAAACCTTCAAAACCAGTAAAGACCTGGTACAGGGCATTTTTGCAGCTTTGCAAGGTGCGTATCTGACCCCCCCTATCTGTTATGACTACCAACTGACCATTTTCTAGCTCATGAAGCCGCTTTTCAGAGATGTTACATCCTTCATCGTGACATTAGCTCGAATAATATACTATTGACTCCGAACAAAGGTGGACTTCTCATCGACTGGGACCTCTGCAAAAGAGTTGATTCGAGTGATTCATCACCTGGAGGTGCTCGCCAGTTCACCCGTACAGTACGTTACCACAATTTCCCAATGTGTGTTTCTTGACGATAGTTGGCAGGGTACATGGCGGTTTATGGCAGCGGACATTGTCGAGGACCCCACAATTCATCAAACATTTGTCCATGACATCGAGTCCACTTTCTTCGTCCTGCTATGGATGGCTATCAACTACGTCAAATCCGACTGGGACATAACGAAACGATCGTCCGAGCTTGGCACTATATTTGATCCACCTGTTTATGGAGATTCCGGAGGATCCACCAAGTCCCGCTTCATGCGCGGTGATTTCGACTCGGACTTGCCCAGATTTGTCAATAACCCACCTCTCACCGGTCTGTTGATCGAGCTGAGGTCTTTGCTTTCTCACCGTCATTACAAACAGCCCCAGCCCGTGATGGGCCACAACGAGAATCCCGAGAAGTTTAAGAAGCGTCTCGAACGTCACACTGAGCATGAAACGGGCATGAAAAGCCTCGAGAACTACGATGCCATCATCGATTGTTTTAAGAGGTCCATCGAAGCCCTGGATTGGCCGCCCGGGGACTCCGCCGAAAAGCAGGCGGTTATCCTCTCGCAAGCAGAGCGGTATGATTTACTTTCAAGTTCCAAGAGATGTCGGGATGCTGCTCCGGAAGGTGAAGCGTCATCGCGGAAGCGAGCCAACATCAAATCGAGTCCTTTTGAATCGATATGACTCGGATTTCATCATTTGTATGTGTACTCTTATGTCTTGGACCATGGTGTATGCCATGTTTCTATCTTACGCTTCAGGGTAGTGTACAACATCCGAATAGTTCGGGCTCGGGCTTTACGTCTACACCCGTACTAAATGTTGAACTCTATTTACATGAATTCCATCTTTTGTAAACGACCGCGTGCTGCCTGAAGGTTCAACGTTCAACGTTCAACATTCAACGTTCAACGACCTCAGCGCCTTCAGTGACCCCTCACTGATATATAGTGACTGCATTTCTTCCCTTCCTCACCTCGGACACCTCATGCCTCCCCGTGTCCCCAGGGCCTCGAAGGCCAAAGTCGTCAATGATATCCCCTCAGACCTACTGGAAGGTTCATCTCCTGCAGCTCAAGTGCCCTCTCGTCCATCAACTCGGCGTGCTTATTCTCGTGTACATGTGTACCATCCATACACTGAAGGTTCTAGCTCTGAGCCGCTGACTACATCATCGTCATCATCATCGCCGTCGTCGTCCAGTCTACCACTACGAAGACCCAAGTTGTCGATAATGTCCCTCAGGAAGGCTTTCGTGAGCATGAGCCTGCTGTGCCCCGAGCCACTCGTCCGTCCAAGCCTACTTGCAGGGGCCGGCGTCCTCGTGTAATGGTGAGTTTCTTACGCTCCTACATTGAGGGTTCTAGCTCTGACAATCGTGAGTACTAAGCCTGTTGCAGATGACGATCGTGAAGAAATCCAGTTACCTGACAACGATAGCGATAGCGAGTCCGACGGTCCCCCAGCTCAACCAACACTTGATCATTCAAACGGACTTCTTTCTCAATCTAACACACTTTGCACGGATACCGTCGACACCAACTCTGAGCTTCCAAATACTGATACGGATATGGCATTCTTTTTCACTGAATTTGTTAATGATGAAGGTGAGACGATGAGGCGATGCAATGCTTGTTTGTAAGTAACGCGTCCTTTGTCATTGGTGTGATTTGACAGAACAACTTGAACAGGCTGGAGGGCCTTAGTGAAGAAAAGGCATCTTCCTATGGCCCGAACACGGGTAATACTAACCTTCGGAGACACCTGGACAACAAACATAACGTCATGTATTGTGAAGCTCGCGAGAAGTACAAATGGCCTATCTTCAAGTCTCTCGAGCACCAGGACAAGGGAGGCGTCAAGAAAGACTCACCTGGGCGCCAGCTTCCGGCCTATACTCCGGACGTATTCATCCGATACCTTGCTCGCTGGATCGTTGCAGATGACCAGGTGAGCGTTGTCCTGTCTCACTTCCGTTAGTAGCTTATATCTCAAACTTAGTCATTTCGCGTTGTCGATTGCCTCGAATTTCGTGATATTTGCTATGTTCTGCGACCTGAACTTAGCACCATCCCACATCGCGACAAAATGCGCGAACGAATTACTATTGAATGGGCAAATGCGTTCAAGAATTTGCGTAATGAACTCGCTGTTAGTCATTTCCTTTGATGACAGGAGCACTGACCCATTACTCCAAATAGAGGTCGTGCGGTCGGATAAGTTTCACCGCCGATATCTGGTCAAGTGCAGACTTGACGCCATATCTCGCTCTAACATCGCACTGGATTTCTCAGGAGAACAATATTCTTGTTTTGAAAGCTGCTCTAATCAGCTTTCACCACCTTCCTGATGCACATACGGGTAAAAATATCGCTCATGCCATCCTATCTCTTATCGATCGTGCTCAGATTGACCCGCTCAAGGTATGTGACCGTATATTAAACCGAGAGCTTTACTTAAATGACTAGATCGGTCATTTCACTCTTGACAACGCCGCAAATAATGGGACCGCCATGGAAGAGCTGCAAGAATTATTACGCGTCGAGCGTGACGTTGCATTCGATCATCGCAATCATCGCATCATGTGTTTCCCACACATTGTTAACATCTGCACTGGCCACATCATCACCGCAAGTACTCAAGATGATGAGTTTGACCCTCTGCAGGACGATCCTATCAAACGTGTTGCAGACTTTATCCGCTACATACGGTCATCGTACTCCAGAAGGGAATCGTTTGCGCGTAGTGTCAAGCTTTGCATCGACGATAACCCCGAGTTAGAAAAAAATCATCCCGAGTTGAATTCTCCCGAGACAAAGATGGGACGGCCACTAGAACTCAAGCTGCATGTCAAGACTCGATGGGATTCTGTCTACCTGATGATCCGGCGTTTTCGTTTCCTGAGGAAGGTGAGTACATGCGTTCGAACTTCGAACGAAACTGTCGGCACTGACCCTAGGTATTCAGGCTGTAGATACGTACTTCGCGAATAATCCGTCGATCGAATCTATGAAGCTAAGCGCTACTGAGTGGGACCACCTAGAGCACATAGAATGTGTTCTAGAGGTATGTTCCCAAATACTCTTTTCGTGTCACGTTGATGATCATTGGTCAATCTTTACAGGCTGCGCATATAGTTTTGCAAACTATGTCGTCTGAATCGACGCCAGTCTTGTGTGGTGCCATCGCCAGTTTCGAACTTCTCATGACTACGTGGGAAAAACTCGGTGCTACATACTCAGAAGTAAAGCACTGGACAGATATTGGTTTGTTCTGGGCGCGGAAATATTACAAGTGGATGGACGACACTCATGCGTACATCATCACCTTGGGTAGGTTCCCTGATTTACCGGGGTCGGGACAGTTGCTGAATCGCTTCATAGTTCTCGATCCTGCCACACGCTTCTCGTGGATCCAGCGCGAGTGGGAGAAAAAATATATAGATCTGGCTAGAAAAGTCATGTTCGATCTGGTAATATTTACCTGCAGGCTCTAGCTGCACTCTGACATTCACTATTTATCGTAGATGCGTGAGTATCGCGCCAAGAAGCCGTCAATTGTGGAATCTGCCCAACCCCCCAAGCTTCCATCGTACGCGATGACGTCGACACGCTTCCAACTCCACGATCATCCCATACACCCCAGATCTGATGGCCCGGCATCGACGTGGAGCGTCGAAGACGAATTCACAAAGTACACTTCGAGTCCCTTGACCACGGAAAACACCAATATCCTGACATTCTGGGAGGTACGTAAATGTTATTGCTTAATTTTCAAATTTACAACTCATGCTTACCGCTAAGGCCCACAAGTCTGAATTCCCTACTCTCTTTGCTATAGCCATGGACTACCTCCCCATTCAAGCATCTTCTGTTCCAAGCGAACGAGTTTTTTCGTCAGCTGGGGATACCGATACCAAGAAGCGAAACCGGATCACCCCAGCCCTCATGGAGGCGTTGCAGATGCTAAAATTCCTGCTAAAGAAGCAGCGTCTCGAGTTCATGGTTGGTTGGAAGACGGAGGAGAGTGAAATGCTGGGAGAGAGCAAGCAAGAACCAGAGATTACGCTCGAGTCTTTGTTGGGCGGGGACGCCGAAACCGCGAGGGATGAACTACTTGGTGATGCTATGAATTTAGACTAACCGTGACTGAGTCTACGACACTTAGGGATAAGGACCTTTACTGCTAGTTTAACGTGATACCATCCCAGATTTCGTACTTTCATACTTCATGCGCCCTGAAACATTGTCTGATCCCCCGTCACTCGATTTGCAAAATGGCACGTGCATCACATGCGGAGAGTCGGAGCTCGGAGTTCTAACTTCATCATGAAGGTCAACATCAACCCAACACAACTCGTGTATACAATACCATACCCCATGTCAGATTCAAGCAAACTCAGCAGCGTCCTTCAGCCTAGCGTAGTTCGCGTACGTGGACGATATAGGCTGGGAAAGTTACTGGGCTCTGGAACCCATGGTAAGTTGTTCTGTTTCCGTCTCACCTTTCGATTTTGCTCAATCCTCTAGGACATGTATACTTAGGACGGGACATCAAAACTAGGCTGGATGTTGCACTAAAGCTTGAGCCTGTCAAAGCACGAAACTCCCGTCTCAGTAACGAGCATGCTGTTTACAAGGCCCTTTCAAATGTGCCTGGCTTCCCTGCCATGCATTGGTATGGCACAGAGGTCCCTACAACGTGATGGTTCTTGAGTGCCTCGATCTTACGTTGGAAGAGGCAATATGCAAGTCCCACGACGACAACTTGGTGTTCTCCTTCGCCGATCAAATGGTAAATTTTCTCTGTTCCTCAAAATGTTTAATTCTTATCCCTTTCGACAGCTTTCACGTCTTGAATCGCTACACGAACAAAGTTACATCCACCGCGACGTTAAACCGTCGAGCTTCATGACGGGCATGGGTGAAAAAGGCAGCCAGGTGTTTCTAATCGACTTTGGCTTGGCCCAACTCTTTCGCAATCCCTTGACTCGTCAGCACCTTCCGCAGATGTCTGGACTGAAGACTGTAGGCACCATCGCCTTTACATCAATTAGCAGCCATCTAGGACAGACGCAATCACGCCGCGATGATCTTGAAGCACTCATGTATACTATTATCTATTTATATCGTGGTCGCTTACCTTGGCAAGACGACCTTGTGGGAGACTCTGTTGGGAAACGTGGAGCAGCTGTTCTCAAGAAGAAGATTGCCTCGGCCGAAACTCTTTGCCTCGGCCTACCTGCACCCTTCCACACTTTTGTGCAGTACATTCGATCGCTCAACTTCGACCAGAAGCCACAGTACAGCTACCTCCACACACTCCTCACGCAATGCTTGAGCAGCTCAGCTCCTGATTCCGTTCATTTTGCTTCATTCGGCAAATCCTCCTCACCATCCAGCGACCGAATGTAAGTACTTTTGTTTGTCCCGACCCCGAGTCCCCGACCCCAAGACCCCGACCCCCGAGGCTGACAAACAAGAATGTGCAGTTTACGTTCGTCGTTCAAAGGGCCGCGAGATGATCATTCAATGTTGAGTGGGTGATAGGCCGTCATCGGCGTGTTTGTGACTTGTACCACGATATTTTAGTTGTTCCTTTGCTGTAGGCTTGTAGCGCTGTGTAGACACGTTGCATGTGACGTGCAACGTGTTTGGCTTGTTGTTACTGTTCTTGTAGCCTGTGGGCCGTGGGCCCGTGGCACTTAGGTTGGAGTTTGTTGGACATTGAAGGGGTGGCGTCACCGCCATGCCACGTATCACAGATTCACGGGTACTTTGGAAATGAGTGTGATGAGCTCCAAGCCGAGGGCTCCCCTCCGTAAGCCGGAACCATTAGCTAAGGCTAAGCGGCTTAGCCTTAGCTAAAGGTTCCGGCTAAGGTGGCTCGGCTAAATTTGGCAAGCCGATGCCATGGCTAAAGGGGGCTCGGCTTCGGCTAGCTCCGGCTCGTCGAGCCCCGCAACACTAGTATGGGCAAATAATAGTACACTGTACATATGTGATAAAACTCTGTGCTCTTTCCTAGACGCCTCTGGCCACTGAATACTATTCTTTGCATATTATGGTATTCCTTTACTTTTATATATATCTCAATCATTGGATCATCTAACAATGCACTTCTACAACATGGGAGAACTCGGATATGCCATACAAAGTAATGGCCCACTAGCTCAAGTATTTTGCTGTGAGCGACGCACAAGCATCTCCTTGAGTTCAACTACGAGTGACAAGTCACTCTCGTTAAGGCGTGTGATCACGGTCTTGAGCACAGTCTCCTCATTATTCATCCAATCAACAAGCCGCGCAATCTCCACATTGAGGCAGTAATGCTCTTCTTTTGCCTGCTCTAATCTGAGAGTGTGCAGAGTCGCTTCACGGTTCGCAGCGTCCAGGGTTGTCGTGATGACGGGTCGGACCCGGCATCTGATGAAACTCAGCATCTGATGCCCAAAATCATCATATCAACGCCTGATGCATGAGTCATGCATCAGCCTGTCACAGGCAATGTGGGATACTCCTCCTTATTTTGGAAGGTGAGTGTCACGTGTTCTTGACAATGCATTACGCGGCCCCATCGTCAATTCATCGTTATCTAGCCTCATTGCTTCCACTGTTTATTGACTACCACACGCACCTTTATGCACAATCAACATTATCTGAGGCCCACAAACAGTAGACTGAGCCTGGAATTAGGTATGTTGCATTGAATCTACAATAACTATTGACCAAACTGTTCCAGTTACTAGCCAGTGACTTGAGCCCCTCAATTGCCATTGACCGCGAGCCGGGCATGAAGTTCTATCTGTGCCCCAACATTCTTTTCCCCTCCGTGCCAATAGAACTCCATTACTTCACCACAGCCATCCTCTGGGAAGCGAAAAAGGTCCCTTAGCGGAATCTGTGTCTTTGGGTACCGGGCAGCCGCGTTTCGTATTTGTCTGGGTGTTAGTGGGACCATTGGCCGTGAAACATGGCCACGAATGGGTGTGGATGGTGGAATGGGTAGCTGTGAAGTGCTGTCAGACCACGAAAATGAGAAGGGACTAGTGGCAGCAGTAGTTTTGGGTAGGTCAGCTGTGTCCGCGTCATCTTTAAGCTCTTGTATCATTCCGTCAAATGTCTGTGGTGCATCTGTTGTGTCAACTTCCTCTAGAACTGTGGTGTCCGTGCTTGTTGAGGTTGGTGAAGTGTTGGAGTCGCCACTGTTGGATGTGAGACGCAATTTTTTTTTTGGACGCCTGAGCACATGCCCTGCTGCGACATGACGCTGCTGGATGTCCTGCTTCACAAGTGCGATGTTATGTGTAGATTGGACAGATAGTTTTGTGTGTAGCTTGCGTTGTATGATACCATACAGACTGAACATGCGTTCAGTCTCTGCAGAGTTAGCGGTGATTGATAGGATGTGGATAGCAAGTTTAATGAAGCCCTGCATGCCGTTGAAGTTGTCACCAGTGCTCCGATCTTCAATACCCTGCCAGATTTTAACAAGATTGATGTCCCGGTCCTTTATAAGAATCATAACTGATATTAGGGCAATTCCCAGACCATCCAATAAGGTCCCAACTCACCTCTCGCTCATGAACTTCCTTTGACTCCTTGAGCATCATTACACTTTCGGAAAACATTCCCGCAGACTGATCATAATCAATATATGCCTGCCAGAAGTCCAAGTTTGCCTCTCGACCATAGATTCTTTCAAACATGCGCCTTGACATCTGATATAAGAGATTTTGGGGGAGATAAGACTGGTTGAAGCAAGAGCTGCAGATGTAGGGGTTGAAAAAGATGGCAAGAATGAACACAGGCTGATCAGCGGCCTTCCATCTCTTCTCAAGGCTTGCATGAAGGCTTTGTTGAACATGTTCTTCAACTGATGGGTCAGAGTAGATTCGGAATAGGTTGCCAAGCATTAAGAGGACATGATCAAGTCGGGTATGTGAAGCTTGCGCCACATTGGCAGCAATTGCGAGTGGCTCAAGATGCACGCAGATCCTGTATTTGATAAGCCATGACTAATTATAGTATAACTAGATTACGCACCGATAAACTTTTGTCCAAAACTCACTATCATTAACCAGTGCGAGAATTGTATTGGCCTTGCGAATATCCTCAGCCTTGGCACCCGCACATCTAGCCAAGTCAACGTGACGTCGGAGACAGAGTGACCGCATTGCTGGTGACACAGCTAGAAGGTGTGACAGGGACAGGTAGTAGGCAAGCCATCGTGTGACAACCGGGAGGAAAAGGGTGAGCGCATGTGTACCTGGAGGTTTGCCTATCAATTGCTCGCTCATAAGCCAGTCATGTGCAAGGCTGTGATTGTTAAACCACTTCATGACCTCCAAAGCCTTGTTGACAGTGTCCTTGAGGTCTGGATTTGCCTTTAAGTAGTCACCAACCATCAGGTTTACTTGATGTGCCCAGCAAACAAGAACTATGATCTCAATTAGTGCTTCATGAAGAAGCCGACACATTTTCTTCCCATCTGGGCCATCATCTGTACAATAGGCAATGACTTGAACCCCAAAAGTATTTTGCATATAGCTGATGTCATCTCTTGTGAGCTCATAGAGCCGATCACCAGTTTTTGGCTGGCCACGCATGTCATGTGTGCGCACGAGATATGCCTACCATAATTGGCGAGGTGAGATAATACGCAGCGTGAGCATGATGTTGCATCGTCACGCACCTTATTTTCAACCATCATCATCGATGTGACCACCGGCACCTTTGCATGACTTTTCCAGCCATCGCACTGGCCTGTTGCAAGCTTCCCCCTTGTCTTCACCCCCACATCTTGGACTGCCTTGGTTGCTTCTCCCTCTAGAATATGTCCTCCAAGGTCTCGACGATCTGGCATCCTTAAACCGGGCAAACAGAAGTCTTGAATAAAGGCCATCCATTCGAAATTTGCAGCTGAGTTCCATGAATAGTCACAGGAAACAAAGAGACGACAAATGCACTCATCTAAGGCCATTTGTAGCTCAGCAGGGGTTGGGCCGCTGTTAGCGTCTGTCTCTGGTAAGTCATCAGTTTGTGCTCGTTTTTGTGGGTGGTAACTGTCTTCAGATAGTGCTGATGGTGTCATGAAGCGTATAGGAGGATAAGAAGTGGCACAGGGGAAGGGTAAAATGGCTGATGAGGCTGTAGCTTGACCCGGTGTGGAGGATGACACTGCGGGAAGTGTTTGAGACTCCCGGGTGGTTTTATTGGCTTGGTAAACATTCTTTTCTGTTTCACGGTCTAACAAAGCTTGAACACGAATAACAGGGTCGATTGTTGGGCATCTCCTTAGGTGCCCAAGCATAGTTGTCAGTTGCCCGCAGATAGGCATATTTGGTATTGAAGTGAGGGCTATGACATTATTGTGAGTGCAACAGTCCTATCAACGAAGAAATAAGCAAACTTACCATGCTCTGTCAATTCAGAGTCTGTTCTCACAGATTTGAGGTTCCCATTGAGTACTGCCATCGCATCCTTCTCCTTTAGGTTCTGCATATGGTTTGTCATGCAGTATTTGCATACTGCCGCAAGATGTGACTTGTTTTCTTTGTAGTGCTGGCCTGTAGTCAGGAAGTGTGCCCACAGGGAGCTCTTATGATGGATGGACATGCCAGCGGTTACAGGATACCGAAAACTTAGGCTCAATGTCACATAGCATACTCCTAGACTGTACTACCCAAGAATGGACTAGTACTCGCTTGTGCTATGTACATGTAATATACACGTGATGTGAATTTTTCCCGACCCCCCATCGGATTCGCATCTGATGCTTGATGGGTCAGGTGATGGCCGACCCTCGCTGATGGGGGGTCAGGCTGATGCTGACAACCCTGGCAGTGTCTGCCCATGGTTGGGAACGGATGTCCTCCCAGCACTCCCAAAGTAGCTCAAACTCGGCCAGGCTATCATAGGTCGAAATGTCCTTCCATTCGAGCAGAGGGCAGCCAAGCGATGCCGCTGCCTCATTGTACCTTTTCAGCGCCCTCTGGATTGCCTTGCAACGCATCTTGAGTGATTTATTGATATGCGTGCGTAGCTTGTATCCTGAAGAACGATTAGTGAGGTACCCCATATTGTGACCACAGAGTGAGGACAGCACCAGTTCCTGATAACCCCATCTTCTGGAGTTCAAAAAGGCGAGAAACGACAAGTCCTTTAAGGCGTGTGAGTGCTTTCTGATATTCTCGAGTGGCAAAATATTGCGATGCTGTTTGCCACTCAGGCATATCTAGTGTCCACTGATCTTTGATGTTATGCGTAGTCTCAAAGACTTGAAGCATGTCTTGCATGCGTTGATAGTTCTCAAAGGCGTGTTGTTTCAAGATTTCCGCTCGTCCATGCACTGCTGACTGGGGAGGGACATTGGCAATGCAGTATGCGACAGTGTGGTCGTGTGATTTTCTAATTGATTACTAGATGGTCAGCAGACGGCGGACGCTCGTAATGACAGTAACGAGAGGACGAACTTGGCTTTTTGATGCATGATGAGCAATTCTATATACTTGCAGGCAAATTCTTCTTCTGGAGACTCCTGTCTGCGGGATAGTAGATAGACCCGCTCATTTTCTAGGTGCTGGTGATAACGCGTGTCTTTGTGTGACTTTCCAGACTCTAGGGATGCAATGACTCCAGGGAGATCTCCGAGCAGCTGGCTTAACTGTTTGTAATTTCCTAGAAGGAATGTGGCTACGAAGGGCGTGAATATTGAGCCGCATGCAAATGAGTTACCACCTACATAGCTCCTGGTATTTGTCGTCATCATGTTGCCTAGAAAACAGATCAATGGCTTGCAGGCGATGAAATCGAGACATGTGGCATGTGGTATTTGCGAGTCCGTTGAAAGATGAGAAGATTCACTCTGCTGTCTCGAGGTCCTCAATCCCGAAACCTGTAACAAAGAGGGGATGGAAGGAGAGTTGGCACAATTGCTTATGAGCGTATCCATGAAACGCGGGCACAACAAAATGGAGACCCTTGTTGTGTGCCTTGTGAGCTATGGAACTATTCCCGACTGTGGCTGTGAACGAGCACCCGATGTCGTAGCCAATGCCTAGTTAGTCCCCAAAAATGTTGAGGGCATGATCAACAATTGTGAGGGGATACTTAGCACTGGATCGTGTCAGTCGAGATGATGCACAGAAAGACATATTAAACAATCACTTACAGCTCACCACTTTCTATCATATCAACAATCCACTAGATAAAGCCATGGCGACAAGCCAAAAGAAAGATACCAGTCTCTCGATAGATCGCCCACATGCATTTGAGATTGTCGCTTTGTGCTGCTTTCCAATGCTCTGTACAGGTGCTGTTGTTGCCATCGCCGTCGGCAGGTGTTGCTTCCTGGGAGTCTTTGGACCAAGCCACTGGCAGTGCTTCATCCCCATTGGCACGGATGTCACTGCGATTTGCCTGAGATATGCAAAATGATGATTGAAGGATCATGGTATAATCGAGACACACAATACCTGTTTCTTCTGGTGCCTCGGCTTAACGTCATGCTTGAATCAGTTCACGATGTCTTCGGAGATGTAGTAATCGCTTGTGAAGGCCCTTGGGTCAGCATTGAGGCCTTCACGAAACCGGGCACGCTTCAACGACTGGTTTCCATCTAGGACACTGATCAAAGAAACCTCCAAAGGGACCTCACTGGGGATCTTGTGTTGGCAGCAAGGACAAGAGTGCTTGGCTCACCAATGTTCATCTGTTCTTCCCAGAGCCTTGTGGACCCTTGCATTGACACCTCTCAGGATCTTGAGGTATATGTCGAATGTATCTGAGAAATATTCCCAGTAGCCGCGATAATACATTATCTGTGCACATTTCTGATGAGAAACCAGTCAACATGTGATGGGCACGAACTCACATTGTGATAGTCGCACAAGGACCGGACCCACGCTTGTATGCTGAGACGAGGCTGGCAAACGTGTAGACAACGATAAAGCTCCAGTGTGCGCAGTGAGACCGCAAATGAAACACGAGTCGGAGCAGAACTGAGACACCCTTGCAGTAATAAGTTCATGTTTAGGTAATCACACCCAGGGAGCTGCAGAAAAACGTGCTGTTCTGAAAAGTCTAGGCACACGCCCATCAGCGCCAGTCAGAACGCCATCATACAAACCACAAGTACATACCATATACATCGATCATCAACAGAGTATATCTCTCAGCCGCATCAAACGTGTGATGGTCTGTGGCCCCGCAACGCTTGTACTGAAGGTAACTATCAATAAGTGATGGGAGCTGGGTCTCCCACTTAGACTGGGCGATCTGAATGCGCTGCGACCATGTTTGCCTATTGTGGCGTCTGCATGACCTGTGGTGTCCAATAACCAGTGAATAAGACTGTATCAATTCTGTGTTGACAGTACTTACGACCCAATGTACTCCTCAAAGTGTTCTATTTCATGCCCCTCACCAGCTATCTGCATCTCCATGTTGAGGGGGTTGTTGTCCCAGTCATCGTCAATCCATTCGCCTGCTTCATTTTGGATATCTTCCATTAAATCATCTCGTCCTGTGGCATTGTCCAGCCCGAGAGCACACTTGCTACTTGAAGACAATCCTTGTGCTGGATTAGATGGACTTCAATAAATTGAAACATGCCATACTCACTCGCATATTCGACTTTAGTATGCTCCATGAATAACTCATCTATGGCCCTTTGCTTTGCCTTACTTATTAGCTCAACTCGAAGCTTTGCGATGTTATCAAATCAGGGGCCGCTGGGTGGGTGTTTGCGACGACCAGTAGGAGCGATATGAAACTTGACACGTCCGTTTACCATGTTGAAGGGGATGTGGGAATAGTTGTCAGTTTTCTGGGAACAGCCGGGGACTACATCACCAAATACGAAGCTTATATGAAGTGCCCTGCTTATTTGGGGCATGCCAGTGGCCCAAAATGGATGTGCGGTGATGGATTGTACATTTCTAGTAATGGGATTGTCAGATATTGATGTTTCTGAGATAACGACTTTCAATACTCACCAGCTTTTCCAAGCAGTAACTAGGTGTGCATGTAACCCATAGAGAGTGCATTACTGCCCTTGCCTGAGTGTCCCAAGCGTCCTGAGATACTAGTAAGATACCAGAGTGTGGTCCAAGAGTTCAGCGGCTCCAGCCAGTGCTGGCAGTAACCTAGGCTCTGAGATCAGATTCCTAGCTAGATGTAAAGCAGCCGTTCACAGATTGAATGTGCCTAGACCAATATATGATAGTTCCCAAAGAAAGAGCTCTTGCCAGTGATGCCTTCGCAGTTCGCAGATCACAAGTCGAAGTCGATAGCTATCAGCGATCGAGGTTCCCAAGTGACATACAAAGTGGACCCAGCTCCCATACACATAGAACCAAGTCAAGTTCCATCATAGATTGAGTGTAATCAATACAAAAACATCTTGAAAAACATGAACAAGAGCGAGCGGGAGTCTTGCCTGGATGCACGGTCTAGCTGTTGAGATAGCCCCAGATTCAGTTGATCCCACAAAAATCGTCCAGATCGTGGCTCTTGGGCTCACACTTTCTGGGCGCTATGATCACATAAAGATAGAGAACTAAAATGTGCATTGAAATGTGGCGTTTTTTGGTTTAAAATAGTGCTGGTTTGAATCAAAACCCCAAACCTCAAACATAACGTGCCAGAGTGCTTATGATAAGGACAAGATCCGTACTGATCTCTCCCTAGAGCCATGCGATTTGTCTAAGGATGCATGTACATGTAGAAACATACAATTTAAATATATGTGTTGAAAATGAAGTAGAGGATCTATGTGGAAGGTGTGTAAATTGTGGAAAATGTATTATGAAAGGTACATCTGGACGTGTCAAGTCTCAAGTTTCACAAATGATGTTACACTGTGCTGTAGACCTATAGCACACCCTATATATGTCTGATGGTTTTTTTATTGGCATGCTTGCAAATTTTGTGCATATTTAAAGTATGCAACACAGAATTCATCATTCCACCCTCACAAAGTGAATTTCATTGGTTTAAAGGGAGATCGACATAGATCTGAACTCCTTTATTGTATCTGACAGTGGAATGGTGAGTGATTTTCATTGCACACCTTGTAGGTCACTACATATCACCAAAGCTACTGGATTATGGTGGAAATATGTGGTTTATCATGTCATGATGATACTGTATAAATAGCTTCAGAAAGAGGGCTGCGATCTAGCACGATCAGACTGGATCTGAGGGTTGTGGGAGGCCGGACTGGTCTCATGTGCACTAGCCTCCCATCTTTGCCTCCAACTCTCTTGCTCGATGTTCACACATTGTTCAGATCCCAAGATTACACTCGAAGCATAACAGCTCTCTTTCAGATCAATCTTTCAGACTGTAAGGCGGCCCTTAGTGGATGCCTTACAATAAATCAAACTAGTTCACATTGAGATAGATATATTTGAGTGAGGTATTAAGTAACTACTACTTAGGATCAAAGATCCTAAGCTATCTAAATTAACAGGCCAGCTCGAGGCTGCACCAGGCATTGCCCAACACATCGGTAAGTGTCGGGCTCGCGCAAGTGGCCTCCCAGACCGGCTCGAGCCCAGATCAGGCAAGGGCCAGAAAGAACACAGACGTGAGGCCATCAAGCCTCGTAGATCAGAGAAAATTTTGCACACTGAGACAAGGGTGCATAAAATAAATCATATTGTCTGAGAACTACAGGTATATGATAAAGTGATAAAGATTATCACCTTCAATGAATGTCATGCCACAGTCTAATCCGAGGTGCCTCGCATCTTGCGTCAATGACACTGGCGGCCTGGCCCACCTAGATAACACGAAATTAAGCCTTGCTTTCTGCTCAAGCGTCAAACGTTCCTTGAACGGAATGTCAATTCTTGGTGCTCTTGCTCCAGCTGTCAGTGGCTGACATTGGAAGATATGCGGCGTTCCAGTGCGGACCTGTCTTCTCAATGCAATCTATTTGTCTATGGTCTTTCCTTTTCTTGTGCATAAAGGCCGTCTCCCTGTGCCAATAAAGAACGACCCCTGAAACTGTCCGAGTCATAGTTCTCTCCAGGTGCTTCTGATTTAAAGCCATTCCTGGGCTCGCACCTACACCACATTCTCTGTGTTTCCTGTGTTATTTTCCCCCCAATGCGTTCTCGTTTTCCTCTTCAATCTGACACTGGCATCTCGAAAAAGGGTGATGTTGGCCCTCACTGGGATACTGTTTCCAATGCTGCCATAACAGTGTGCATCAATGGAATTCAAGACCAATGCTTCTCTCACAATGCTCGCTCTGCAGAGACTGCGTGCGCCATTTCTGGTTGGTCATTAGACCAAAATGCATTCCCAACTGTTGAAAGCGGTTTGCACGAGGGGTTTATCAAGCAAAGTGTCGATAGGAAGGAGACACAAGAGAGATTGGTGTGAATAATATTGGATGCGGTGCGTATCACTTAATTCCTATTCCTATGGTAGCTAATATACGAAATAAAACCAGGTTGCTGCGCTTGAGCGCTGTTGCGGCGTCGCCTGCATATTTGCGGTCTTTCAAGGAGAGCAGCGCCCATCAGAGGCAATGGACCCCGCACATACACTGTCCCTTAATGATCGCAATGTGCGCCTGTTTTCAAGCAACATTTTCACACTCTACCCACACATCTACGACCCTGCCCTCGAGGACATCAAGACAATATGTCTGTCACAACTTGGCATCGCCTACATGCGGGATTTCCGCACTCGCGCCAAACGATCCAATTATTTTGCTAAGGCTCTTATGGAACCCCTAGAGCCTACTCACTCGATTATCACACAGGTGCAGACTCTCCCTCTTGACATTTTGTCAGGTCTTTGGTCACCCCTCCGCTGCACATCGGCTCCAATCTCACATGGAGAGCACGCACCTACAATATCTGATGAGCTGGGTACCTTCGGTCAGTTGTCCTCTCGCATAGCATCGTTATCGGTGTAGGAAGATGGCCCACGGCCGTCCACCCCATATCCCAATTCCCATCTATCGTGGACAGGATTGGGCTCCCCCAATCTGAATGTGTCATCGCTACATCAACAAAGGTCACCATCTCCCACAAAGAAGAAGAAACTTCCCGCCCTTGTCATACAACTCCTTAATTCGCTCTGTGAGGGACAATCCAAGTCAGGTGAAGTCTTGGCTGTCTACAATTACGTTCTGCAACAGTGCCAAGAGAAAGCCTTGGTTAACATCGGATTTAATCAAGCAGTCGCAAAAGTGTTGATATCTCTGCAGAACTGAATTGGGACATTGGACTGTTTCAAGTTGACAGGGTATATGCTTATGTTCATCTCCATTTTCACTCTTACCCACGTGTTTGACAGATTGAATTTGAACTTGAATTGACCGTCACCCACTTTTGGGATTCCTGATGGTTTCTTGGTATGTGCCTGGTTCACTTCCTACGGAGTTTACTGACTGTCTCTACATATCCCCGTCTAGTGACCGTTGTTTACCAGCTTTCTTAAATCGTGTCGTGCATCCAGTCGATCTAGTTTACCATCCCTCATTTGTACATATCAGAGTCACACCTCGCAACATGACAATCATTACTACTGAGGACTCAAAAAAGAAACATCACCCAAAACCTCTACCTAAGAGTGACCAAGAGTGTGCTAGTGCCAAAGCCCAGGCAACCGAGAAGAAGGTGAAGCTAAACGCAGCTATCAAAGCAGCAATCAAGGTCATCGACAAGATCATCGAAGACCTCGCGGATGAGCATGAGATCACCTTCAACCATGCGTCAACGATGGTGCACCTTGGAGGGCGAGTATTCAAGGATTGGTGTCGTCCATCGATCCAGAATGTGTACCGGTTTTGCCTAGCACATATCGAGGATGGTAGATGTAAGTGAACACAATCTTTCCTATCATTATATTTTTATAGATCTAATATATCTTCTTTATTCTAGGGAACGCAGAAGAGCACACTGAGAAGATCGGTGTCATCGGCATCATCGAGAAATGCAAACAAAGCGGTAGTGACTACAAGTCACTCTCTGAAGCCAACCAAGAAGCCCTCCTGGCGCTTCTGCAGGAAAATCGTGACAAGCGGGACACAGGTATCGTTGGGAAGCCCAGCGTCGCACAACAAGACATATGGACCTCATTGGACCACATCACCCAGGAGGTATGTATTCATATCCGGAAGAGTGACCTCTAGTAGTTGGCAAATTTGAATCAACGCAGCAACTTTGAATATTTTGTCATCGGTGCACGACATGACGCTGATCCCTTCACTAATTCGTTTGTATGCATGTTGACAGTGGGGGGTGACTTCATCAACCAATACCTCCAGTTCAAGCCCTTACAGCTTGCCAAACACTTCGACGCATATTCAACAAACCACAGTCGCCTTGCAGGTGAGGCCACAACATAGTGTGGTGATGCCCAGTTACACATAATTTCACAGGTGTTATAAACGTGAAAGCATCAGAAAATGCCAAAGGCAATAGGAAGAATGCCATGAAGTCATTAATAATGGAAATTCTCCAGAGGGTGTACCGTGCGTAGCATAACTTCAAGTTGTTCAATCTTTCATATCTCACTGTCATTCAGGAGAACTTGTGAATCGGGAAAACCCCCAACTAGACTGGACAAAGTGGGCCAAAGGAATCCCTGATAGCAGTGGCATCGTTTTGCGTGAATGGCCTTTGGACCAGCCACCAACTGCACTGTCGCATATTCGCAATAAAACCGAAATGCAGGCCATCCTTGACACAATCATGCGTAAAGACTGTTGCTTTGATTGAGTCGGAGTGAGTGTGGACGGGGATGCCAGTGAAGATACATCCGATGGTGCATACAGGTCAGGCCGGGGATAACATTCAAAGTGTAAGCAGTTGCTCAATGCAGATACATGACAGATACATCATTTCGCCCGGGGGGGACGATTTTGCGGTTCAATAATGAAACTGAAATCACGGTGGAAACACGAAGCAGTTGAAAGCGTCGGACTGACACTCACTCGGATGTCCGTGAAAGCAACAAAGAAAATCAGCCCGAGGTCGCTCAGGCTAACTCTGAGTCCAGGTCTGTGCCACGAACGGCTAAACGGGCTCACATTATCACACCTTCACAACCTTCGTCTGACCAGCCTGAGAATGTCGTCCCACCTGAGTCCCAGTTGCCCACCGAGCCTGTTCCCGCACCTGCACAATCTTGCGAATCCGCTGCAGGTAGCATCGCAGGCAACATGGCCAGCGTCCTCACGCTGCCTCCTACAGCAGGGCAACCCATGATTCGTGCAGATGATCCATCTTTATCGAGCCCCAACTGTTTGGACTTACTAACAGATCGCACACTCGTTTCCTTCCCAACGGATGTCTCCAACACTTCCGGCGGCGATACATTCACAAACACCACTGCAGCTTGAACCATTCAAGTTGGGTGATTGCGCCAATGGACTGGACTGCTTGCATCCGATTTCTTGATCGTTACTTTGCTAATGGACTCCCTTGTGTACTGAACGTACCTTGTTAATTCTTGAATGGCATAAAACATGCTTCGTTTCACTACTTAGACAATATGCCGGGCCAAATCCGAATAAACGTTTGATTGCTAAGCAGACTAAAATGTACATGATAATCAAATGTTAAGAAGTTGACAGCGGCAGATAGATGGGAGCTGGAGTGTGTCTAACGGGAAATCATGTGAACTAAAGTGGAGAGTGAAACGTGGACTACAGCACCTAAAAAGGAGACGTGACACTGTCTCAGTGCTTGGTAGACTCATTGTCTAGAAAGGGAAGGGGGAAGCGACCTAGGTGGGTGGTGCTGACCAAAAAGGCCACATTTCATGGACTAGGTGGATGAGTGAGCAAAACAGACTTAGTATGCATGGCTCAACTGAAGGAACGACGTACATGGAGCTGAATGTATGAAAGTGACCAAAAGAAGGCAATGCATGGGCCGGATGGATGGCATCTTCCAAAAAAAGAGGACATATGGATGAGATGGACGAGACAGAAAGAAACAGAAGGAGTGATGGACTGACTGGATGAGATGGACTGAAAGGAGACCACATGTGGACCAGATGGACGATATCCTCCAAAACAAGAAGATATATGGATCAGGTGGATGAGATAACAAAGAAATGGAAGGAGTAGTGGACTGAGTGGATGAGATTGACCAAAAGGAGACCACGTGTGGACCATATGGACGATATCTTCCAAAACAAGAAGACATATGGACCAGGTGGATGAGATAGCAAAGAAATAGAAGGAGTAGTGGACTGAGTGGATGAGATTGACCAAAAGGAGACCACATGTGGACCAGATGGATGACACCTTCCAAAACGAGAGGACATATGGATCAGGTGGATGAGACGGTAAAGAAACAGAAGGCGTGATGGACTGACTGGATGAGACCAAAAGGAGACCGTGTGTGGACCAGATGGATGGACTTGACATAAAAGAAGTGGGCGGGTGGATCCAATGGATGAGTGAACAGATAGGCGGGGAGGGAGGCGCGGGAGAGCTTGTTTAGAAAAGCTACGGAACAGAGATGCCGGCGAAGAGTTGCCTAAGACCCAGTTGATGCCAACTCTCTCATTGAGGAAGGGGTATGTGGATGCCGTGGATGATTAAAACATAAGAAATTGTCGACTTGAAAAAAAACTGAGCGGACAGGCCAATTTGGGAAACACGAGGAGACAATCTATATGGATGACCTAATGGGCCATGGACGCCCCATTTGGGTGGGTGGAGACCCACCTGTGCACTGGGCCAGGTCGATAAGTTCGATTACACGTACAGGTGGATGAAACTCGCACACAGTCAGAATTTGTCATCAACTCAACTGCAACTGGGAAAAAGAGTTCGCACCGGTCCAACTGGCAAGTTGATTATGAAGTGTTTCCCATCTGTCAACTGCAGAGAACCCATGCCACATATGGAATTCCCACGTAGTGTTGTCACGGCTCGGCTCAGCTCGGTTTCGGCTCGGCTTCAACCATTTTTAGTAATTCGTGCCAAGCTGAACCGAGCCGAGCCGATTCAACTGTGCGGCTCGGCTCGATTCAGCTTGCAAGCCGCTTGAGCCGTTCTAATTTCCTCTTTTGGGGTGATGACCATTGTTGGAAAAAACCCTTGGCCGCCATCAACAAGGCATCACTTGGCACTTGCATCATCAGCTTCCCCGACACATCTCTACTCTGGGCATGCCTGGGCATCGTTTGCAAGCTCAATTTCATGATCCGGGAATGGGGTTCACGGCCCTAGAGGAGAGTGGTGGTAGGTCCCTCTTGGTTATGATCAATTATCAGAGCGAACTAAAGTGGTACCTTCACAGACTACAAAAGCACCGTCAGGATCATTGATGAGCCTGATTACACAGTTGAGCTCGACCCAAGTGCTCCTGAAGCCGATGTAAAACGCACTGCTAAGGAAGCCCTCAAAATATATGGGCGAATCG
>WTXI01000459.1:0-24170 GCA_022376515.1 Lactifluus volemus
ACCTTTCCCCTCTCCCGGTGAGGTGGGTCGGGCATTGCTCTTTGTGCTGGCCGTGTTCAAAAGTTACTAGTTGTAGCTAAGGATAATATATGTAGACCGAGTTTGGCACGCACGTGTGCCAAGTGAAAGGGCCCGAGCAAGGGAGATGCAGCGTGCGTGCGAAGTAGTGTGTGCATACCACGAGACGACCATGGAGACGAGCGCATCAAAAGAGAAGAGGCAAGGGAGGGGGGGAACAGCAACGGGACCACTGTAATAACTCTATCGCTCAATCGGGCCAGTGAGTTTTTTTGTGAGATGACTCGGAAGTGTTTGAGATGGATAAAAATGGGCGGGTAGTGGGAGAAAAAGAATGTTCGAAATCGAAAACAGGAGACGCGTTCTTTCGGAGTGGGACACGAGTGAATGCCGTCATCCATCCCCAGCGAGAAATGACTTACAGTAATTCGAAGTAAATTTAACTAGTTGAATTGATTCAATTTTTATCAACGGATGAGTCTTTTTGCGATTTAATTGAATGGACAAATCGAAAACATTTTCAGTTTTCCGAATTCAATTGAATATTAGATCGGATCGGATTTGGATTCGTTTGATTGCGCGATTGAATCAGGTAGAATTGAATTGACCATTTATTTTCTATTTACAGTTACAGCTCTATTCAATTTTATTCTACCCTCAATCCTAATCACCTTGCCTCTGTCCGGCTACGCATCAAGCAATCTAAGTCATCCTTGACACTGACTGTGTACCACCTCCACATCGTCTGCTCTGGGCATGGGCATGGGAGCTCCTCAGCCTGGAGCTCGCAACGGCATGGGCTTGGATTTGCTGCTATGCGAGGGGGAGGGGCGGATTTGGGACGGATTGTGGGACTCTCCACAGGGTGGCAGTGGTAGCGGCAGTCACGATGAGGTCAGAGGTGCTGAACGCCAGTCAGATGTGGAACTGGCACACGTGCCTATTCCTCGTCAACGCATGCGTGAACCTCACCACGGAGGAGCAGGCGGGCACAGCCACCAGGTGATACACCAAGACGGAACTCGACGAGCTGGAAATGACATTAAAGGAGTACGAGCTGTGGCTGAATGAGTGGGTGGAGAAGCAGAGGATGCGGAAAAGAGGCAAGGTGCTCAAGACGCACCTGCAATGTCTGGTGCAGAAGAAGCCACCACACAATCAACCTACAAGTACTCTCGATCACCACCTGACGCTGGTCCGTCACCAGCCATGAAAACAGATGAGAGTGAGGGTTAGAAAAGGGTGATTCAAGTTAAACTCACAGTCAAAATTGTCTTCGAGTTTATTCCCACGCTTGGTCAATTCATTGACAGCTTTATGCCAGGCTGGGAGAGGTGAGCTGTGAAAGTGCCACGGTGGAAGAGGGGGGGGTGCTGAGACCGAGGCCGTGAGTATGGTTGAAGGACCTGCCAGATCTGGTGCTTGGCACTGGAAAAAAAATTGATCAATGAGACAGCGGTGAAAGTGGACCCACCTTTGGCTTCACGCCATGTGTCACCCTAGTACAAGCGATTATACCAGTACACTAAATACCTTGAGGAACACTCACATTGTGAAGGTGACTGTTTCAGTTTGTGGTGAGCCGGGGTTGCTCTGGTGAGGACCTCTTGTGACAGCAGCGGCATGGGAGGGCCAGAGGTTGGAGGCAGGTGACAACAACAGTGGCAGTGAGTGATGTCGTGGTGGTTGTAGTGAGGAGTGGAACGCTGGAAGAGCAGGAGAGGAGGGGAGGGGAGGGGAAGCACAGTGGGGGGTAATGGGAGTACAGCGCGGAGTTTGCATGTTGCAGCCCAGAAGCTCAATCGAAGATGCGGCCCAAAAAAATCTAAATGATGCTGGTCTGAAAAAGGTAGAAAGGAAGAGACTCACAGATATCTGTGGGGAGTATACAGGCCTCACGGGCAGCAGAGGAGAGATTAAGGGGACACTTTGAGAAGGAGATGAAGAAGGAAGAAATGTATGCGTCCGAATCAGCGCAACGCAAAGTCGATCTGACAAACAATTACAAATAGTAATATAGGTCATTACGCTAAAGTCGGCCCTGTGACCGGACACAGTGAGTACTCGATGCAGGGTTTTCGCGCGTTCAATGAACTGGAACAAAAGTGCGCAATATGTTTTATTCAATTCCAATCAGTTGCCTTAGATTGAGTAATAAATCTCGTGACATGCAATTATTATTATTCAACAGAATTCAGCTGGTGATTGAGAAGGATTGAATGATATTTAAATTCTATTAGCCGATATCAATCCACTTGAATCAATGTAATCCATATCAACTGTTATCAGTTTCCTTAAATCAATATTCAATATCTATTATTTGCGATTAGTTTACTGTAAGACATTTCTCGTAGGGATCCATCATCCATCCTCTTCTTTGACGTGCGATCCGCGGCCAAAAAAAAAAACTACTACTACCAAACGGGCGCTTTTCTCTCACGCTGCGTAGTCGTTCCCTCGTTAACTACTGTACTGTATACGAGTAGGATAGCAAGAGAGTGCAAAGTCGCAAATATATATATATATACCAAATGACGCTCGGTTGCAAGGGGGTGTTTTGGTGTGCCTTAAAACACGGAATGGACCGACCCAGTTTTTCTTTGATGCAAATAAGCGCTGGGATGAGAACTCGGAGAGGAACGGAAACGGGATTGGACAAAAAGCAACGACGATGTTTGATTGGCTGTGACAAGGGACGCGCATTCGAATACCTCTGAGGTGGAGAGAAAAGGTATTTTATCACGCTATCGCTATCAAAGTAGTATCTCTCCAGCATAAATAAGAAAATTTACCCTTTTTTTTGCGTAAAAGTACGGGTTTTACTGGAAACGGATCGAGGGGCAGAAGCGGACCGAGTGGCACACCTGTGGTCATGACCGGTTCAAGTGTGCAAAGGTGCTCGTATTGCAGGCAAAACCTGCACATTACGCACATGGGAGTAGTACGACCCCCCCCCATCGTTATGCCGTTATGCCAAGACCTGCGACTGCTAAATCACTGCCATGCCCCACTGGGTACCACCCTGCCGTGCCTGAGAGAACGAAACGGATGGCGCTCCGGTTAGCGGGAAGTGGGATGAATCGGGACAAAAGTACAGTAATCTGAAAGGGTACAGTATTTCTTCGCTGCAAGATACACACACCAAACCCCCCAAACGCAGCTAACGCGGAGGCAAACCCAAACACTTAGAATTTGTTTTGTCGGCAGAAGTCATGAACACGCTTCTAATTCTCCATGGAAGGTGAGTGATTTTAAAAAAGATAGGATAAAGAGTAAGTAGTAGAGGTGAGGCCGAAATCGAATATTATGGAGCGGAAATATAACTTCTGAGTATGCGCTAAGCCTTGTATGTATGTATGCAAAACGCATTAAATTAATGAGCGGGCGAGCTCTAAGGGTGAACGGACATTTTTGGCCGATCGCGGACTCGTGTGTGTGGTATTTTGCCTTTCGAAAAATCTGGCGCGATATCTGAAGTCTAGATCATAGTAATAGTAGTGCACACAGCTGACTAGAAGCGCATTCCCTAATATAGCCACGGTCTTGCCATATCACTAGGGTTTGACCCTTTCCGCGATCGATTACAGTAGTTCAAAAAAAGAATACGTACGAGGTGTGACAAAGCCAAGGAACCCACAAAAGTTCGAAAAACTCCGCCTTTTTATCCCTTATATAGTAGTGCCCCCATGACTAGGACGAAATCGCTAGGTTGTGGGATAGAACATTCGGGCACAGCAATGTGGTGGAACAAGACGGAGGGGGTGGGCCAAATGCAATCGAAGTCGGCCTCATGGCGTTCACGTGACACTTGGACTCGGGAAATGCGTGGGCAAAGGAACCAACCCACAGACTGGCAAGTCATATTTTTGTATTTGAGAAAACACCAGGAACTGCGTACAGATCGCAGAACAATCATTCTCCCCACTGATGTACACTCTTAGCTTCCGTGCTCTTCTCTCATCAAAGGTTTTCCTTCCGTGTCCGACTTTCACCGCTGACTCTGCGCGAGATAGAACTTGATTCTTGTTGGCTCTCACTGGCACAAAATATTGGGGACTTCAGAGTTCTTCGTGCTCGCTAGATTATGCCAGTGGTAGTAAACATTGGTTCTTACTGGTTGTTTAGTTTCCAATTGTGGGGATCTGTCGCGTCACTCGAAGCCACACACACTTTCAGCCCAGTATCCGCACATGCATTGACATTGCTACTTCAATTGAAGCGCTGAAACCAAAACTTATACTCATATAAAAAATAGTTTTGGGTGGTATTTGAGGTGTTTTGGATCTGTAATTGAACTACAGAAATTTCTGGTGTACATGAGAAATTATGTGCTAATTGCATGCAGCCCCCCATTTCTACCGGGGCTGCATGCAATTAGCACATACTCATTATACCAACTCGTTGATCCCAAGGTGCCAACATGAGCCCCCAGCCTTCTGCACCAAACTCCACTTCTGCCCTGACTTTGTTCATTCTTGAAAAGTGCCGTGGTCACAGTGCACAGCCTAATCGACTTGCGCAATTCATCTACGTCGCTATCGCGCCCTTGGGAAATAGCAGGTCGCATGATAGCCGGCTCGCCCCATTGAAGTAACAAGGTTGCCAGCGTGGGCCTCGAGGCTTTGTGTGCAGGTTCAGCGTGCACGGCCATTTGGCCTTGGCTCAACGCCGCTAAGAAGTTTCCCTGAGGGCCAAAGAGTACATCGACCAGTCGGCTTCAAAAAGTTGCACTGTAGTCATGACAGTGTAAGGTGACCTCGGTGTACAGCCGCAAACGCCTTGACCACCGCCCACAAGTTTCTCGCTTTTCTCGCTTTTCCTACTTTACCACACCCCTTTCATCATATGCTTTCTATCCACCTTTCGGCATCGCCACGACCCTCAACACAATGCCAACCTCACACCACACGCTGCAAAGCTCTCCCTTTACACCACAGTCAAAGCACTCGCTTCCCCCTTTGTTCCTAATAGCTTACTCTCTATTATCTGCCCTGTATATATAGACCTAGATTTCTCTTCTAAAATCATCATCATTCCTGTGTTCTCTCTCTCTCTTGCGTGATCTCAGAAGCTTTAGTATTTCTCCTCAAACAGCCCCGAACGTTTCGAGTCTCGCGTTACGACTAAGCGTTTCGACTCTCCCTCTCTCCTCACTTCTCATACCTCTATTTCCCCTACTATCTCACTCGGGACGACATCAAGTCTCGCAGCCGACACACAACAGCAACATTTAGGACATGGAAGGAAATTTGATTTCCACTCCATCACGAACTTGTGATGGAATGGAGATCAAATTTTCTTACCTGTCTTAAATGATGCTCAGGCATGATCTGAAATGTGACTTTTCATACATTCATTCTGATGCGGCCTGCATCAGAATGTATGAAAAGTCATGTTGTGGATCGCACCTGTGGCGGAGGTCGAGTGGAGGCGATATGAGCTCGGATAAGGCGGCATCGATACTGTGCTATATCCGTCATTTTCTCAAAAAAGCACATCCATCCATGCGGGCTCACTAGTTCAAGTTCCTAGTTATTCCGATCACAGCCCCCCCGCAGCTCATGGAGTTGGCTTCTGAAAACTGCATCAAAAAAAAAAATCTGCAAAAAGGAGCCAATGATTCGCACCGTGACAAGCGGATGTTTGATCAGGTCCCGGGTGAGACCGACATCGAAGTCTTGTCATTTCAGCTAATTTCTGACGTGAATATCAATATCCCTTATTCTTTAGTAACCTCACCGTATTGGACTGTGACGTATTCGACAACGGCAAAGTAGAGGCATTTTATGTGCATTGGTGGCGTGAGAGTGAGTTCGGACAGAGGGTCTAAGGAGTACAAGACACTTGGCGATGCTTCCCTGCTTTGCGTGCAGAGTATTCAAAGGCGCCGGTAAAGGAGAAAAAGACCGGAAAAGGGCACTAATGTCGGACGTCGGTTGGAAAGAGTGTCCGCATGTAATATGTGTGACGACAGAGACATTTTGAGAAAACTAAGGCTGCAACGATGGGTCGCTGTTCTTCAGTGATTCCGGATGTACTAGTACATATGAAAACACGGCTATCGAAAACGGCATATGTTAACTACAGGCACGAGAGTAAGGACACGAACTGAATGGATAATACGAAGTCCATGGTCTAATTCAGACGTGAACAAGAACCAGAACTGTCAAGAGCAACAGGTCTCTTCTAGAAGGTAGGAGCATAGGAGTGGTATCAGAACCGGAGTATGACGTGGAAATTTTTAAGGAAAAGAAAAAAGGTAAACCATGGAGTCTAAACTGAAAAAGACAAAGACAGAGGCAAAGCAATATAACCAAAGGAAAGGTGTGAGATACGAGGCCGGAGATAGTAGAAGTATGGCCGAGGCGCAGCTCGAAGATTGTCGGCGGGGCATCGTGGCGTAGGAGCGGTCCACAAGAGGGGCGGGTGGGAATCCAGAGCATCTGAAAATCAGAAAGGAGAAACTGGAGCCAAAAATGAGGTTGACAGTGAGCGATGCGAGGTGAACGAGGAGCAGATGGAAGTGGTAGAATGTGGCACAGGACGTCGTTTGGTTATGGCATTTTTACAACTTGAACGTCATGTGACCGTATCAGTCATGCCCGAGTCCGTCCGCAAGGTTAGTGACATGCAAGTTACAGGAGAACTGGGGTGGAAACGACATCGGCCACAGGGCGAGCGAATGAATCAAGTTGGCCATCATTGAGCGCAACAAAGGAGGTCGGTCAGCAGCTAGGCAGGCGAACGCACCTCAGCTGTTTTCTCAGACATTCGTCGTAACGCAGTAGAAACAACTTGAAGCCAGCCCGACTCAGAGCCCGAGTGCCCCGACGATTGTATACTCCACTCCTCGATCTAACATAAAAACTCGACTTGCTCACAATGACTTTCACTTCTTTCTCCTTCCTAGGCATGTATACTTTCTATCGTCATCATTCAGTTCAAGATCCTCCCCACACTGGCAACTGAACGACTATCATCATACTCAAACATGACGCTCCTTGAATTCTTTGACTCGGACTGCTTTTGCTCCTCTCGCTGCCAGTGTGCCTCAGGCTGCGTCGCCGGACCGCCGTTCCAGTGCTGACTCACGGCACCATGATTGCCCTCAGAATTATTGGATGCTCTCGAACAACTGGAGATGAAATATACGAGGACTCGGAGGTTCTGAGAATATTCTACGCAACGTATTTCACTGCCGTTAGCATCGCGTCTGGGCCTCTTGTTACTAATAACCGTCGTCGAGAGCGAGGAAGCGACTCACGCTACGACCCTCTGCTTTAGCCCATCTCTGTCGCTAACACACTGGTACAGGCGCTCATTACTGGCATTGGCGAAACGCCACTGTAGTGCCAGTTCAATCAACCTAGTTTCTAGACAGATGCCAAGGCAGCGGTGGCGGGGGCACGATACCTCGAACGACTTGTTGTGAGCACTTACACTGGATCTGCCAATCTCATCAAAGTCCCGGATGTCCTCACCACACTTGCACCCGGTACCATCGGAGCCATTGACTCCCGCCACCAGGCAATCTTCAACGTCTTCAAAGATCACTCACCTATCGTGGTGGTCTCCATTGCCGGAAACATATCATGTTATCAGCTACCCCCCTCTCAACCCACCGGTATCTACAATGGTGGCATGCCAGTGGTCCACTTATTTCCCCAGAACAGTAACAATTCCGTAGGTCAGATGTAGTTGCCATCTTCGCACCGCAACCAACGTATTTCTAACGCATCCACCTCACCTCGTGTCTACAGAATTATTTCTGCCAAATGTTCACCGGTAAACCCGGGGAGCTCGATCGTCTTCCCGAGCTCAATCTCAACAACTATCGATGATTCGTTGGCCTATTTTATCACGAACTTCACCCAGCCACTGAGCCCCTCAACAGACTAAAACGGCAGAACCAGAGCAATATACTCATTGGGGTTCCAGTGTTGATCTTCCTTGACCCGAAATCCGACCCGCTCTGCGACCTCGTCACTAGCCAAAAGCAGGCTTTCCTCATGGTGGTCACATCACCGTGATTCGCACTGGCAGCACAGTACCAGTACTAGAGTGCATGCTGCGAACAACCACCTAGTGGGAGCTTTACGATGAATTCGATACCTCAATGAAATCAATCAACGATCTTTCGTCATGATCACGGTTAGTTGATGTACATACTCGTGCCGCTCTTGCGCGCACAATGACATGGTACTTTAAACCTTTTGAACACACAATCACCATTTATGTTCAGCCAATACTAAAAACAACCTCCACATTGGTGTCGCTGTCAGCATCCGTAATCGTTGAGCATGTCCATGACTCCCACATCAACACCCACGTGCAAATCGCTGCCTGTCCAAGTTCCAGGAGGACCCAACAACAACCCATGCGTAGATCCGCGTCCCGCGTTTACATGCAGATAAAGCTACAGAACGGTGCGAGGACCAAACCACGCTTCAACTTTATCACGACGCCGGCGGTGAGCCTCTTTGATCGTCTGAACCCTGCAAAACGTACTATCACACCACGTTTGCGATTGACACGAACCCCCCCCCCTTTCCCATTATACGGGGCGCTCAAATTGTCTCTCTCACGCAGGCACATTGGCCATGGGGCATCTTCCCTGACTGCTGCGCCGCTTCCTTTGCAAGCGTGAAATGCGGGTATTCACTGATCTTGACGGCAGGTCATGAGGAGCGTGATTGGAACGTTCGCGTAACTAAACCAGGAAGGTCTCAGTCACACCCATCGTCGTCGATATGTGCTTCTGCCAGCCATGCCGGATGTTGGCGTTGGATGATAACATGCCGCTTCAGCGCATACTTTGAACTCCTCTGGTTGATGATTCATGAATAAGTAATAAAGGGTGGAGAGAAATGTGGTGCACCCACTGGCATCAGACTCGAGGGAATTAGACAGAATTTCTTTCTTGATTGTATCACTACTCACTGGATGGATGACTCCGTATTTACTTGTTGTCAATTTACGTACGTTACTGCTTGGAAGACGTAACCCGCGTGAGCGGGGCATCTTTTGTCCGACAGTTGGTCACATTCAGTTCGCTGAGGCCCACACTGATAACGATGGTCACAAGATACTTGTACCAACAACTGGGAAGAGATGCAACTGCCAGTAGTGAACAGAGACATCCATGACTTAGCCGCCTTGTCTGAGTAATCACTTTCCGAGGGGGAGGTGAGAGGGGTTTTGAGAGGGCGGTGGTTCTCTGCCAAACCGAAGAAGGTATTATGTCACAACCAGCTGCCGACAAACACTGGATTTACCAGTAATCACACCAGCAACGACCCTGCAAAAACGACCGAATAGATTGGCGCGACCGTCTCCAGCTTCAAATTAGTCTCCCTCCCCAAGCCCAAACCCTGGACAATGGACACAGCCTCGTGTCGCTGCCGATGTGACTGGTGGTCGCTGTAGTAGTGGACGCGGCCGTCTTTGTACCAACGGTGGGAAAAAAGAAAAAGAAAAAGAAGAGTCTTGGACCTCTCGACTTCATGGACAAGTCCAGTACAACTTGTACTGGACTTGCATAAGCGACTCGGAACCCAATGGAGCAATACAGTCAGCCAGCATCAATCTCACGCTTCTTCCGCGGCTTAAAGGAACAATACCGGGTTGTTAGGTGAGGCGCAGATTTGCGCTCGTCAAGATGACGAAAACGTCTCCCTCTGCTGTCAGAGCATTTGTGAGACAAAGGAAGGACACCTCCCCGCCCCAATTGATCATGACACGAAATAGAGAAAAAAACGTGCCTAAGCAAGAAAGCCATTGGCCAGGTCGGAGACAAATTCAGAAAACGACAAAAGAAAAAGGTCCGCCTGAACCGGTGTAGGAATAACACTGCCGTACATACGGTACCGGTACTTGGCAAGCCAAATTCCAAAAACTAGGAACGTGCCTATGCACGTTTCCCTGTACCTTAATTGGCATTGTGTGGGGGCCAATAAACAATTTATGGAGCGGCACGCCCGCTGACATTTGGCTGACGTGCCATAGGGTGGATTGCAAACCCGCCCTATAATAGGATTGAGGTCCGAGGATCGTGAATAAATAGAAATCAATCAAATAGAAGCCACCGCAGCAAGATCCTGATATACATCTATATTAACTTACTCACGAGCAGCTTGTGACCCACTTGAAGCGTGTCCTAATCAAATTTCCAACTATTAAGCTGTCCGGGTCGGCGAGCCCCAAATTCGGAAAGCCAGATTGGCGAATGGGGATACTCTTGGTTAGGTGGGGTCGCTAGAAAGTTGTTCACATGGAGTTTGCAACAACGAGGCAGATACCGCCCCAAGATATTTGCTGGCTCGGATCTCGAGCCTCGGGTCTCAGGTTTACGGAACTCGTGACCACTGCACAGCGTGCTGTATGTAAACGCCCTTGGTTGTCAAGCGAGCCTCGTTTGCTTTCTATGTGTACCGTGGATCGCTGAAAACATGCGCCCAGCCCAGCTGCTCTGCAAAATCCGACATTCATTAATATAACGTCCTTTGGTTGGAATCCATACATACCTATAAATCACGCGGGGACAGCATGCATGTCTTGCTCGGGTCATGGGTTACGTCTAGCCGTCGCTTGGGAGTCTCCCCGTGCATCAAATGACTCCCACTCTTCGCCGCTAACGACCCAGCCTTCGAACGGAGCGCCCTGGCTCAGTAAAGATCGCTTTGCAGCTTGGTAGGCCCCCGCGGCCTGCTTTGCTCCATAATACGACTCGGAAGCACTCTCACTATGAAATATGTATAAGGTAACCAGAGAGATGAAAAAAATGCTGACAGACGGGATCACCGGATGACCCAGAGTATTGTGAGTATTGAGAGTAAGCTGCAACAAGGAAATCTTTGAAAGCATTGGCCTGCACAGCATCTATAAACGGTAAAGAATGGTGCAGAAGACCATTGAACTGTACCGAAATTTAGCTTTGAGCCTGTGCTTCGGCGACACGCCGCGTTTCTGACCATTAATGAGTACCTCCCACCCACCGCCTGCAACCCAGCAAAGTGCTGTATGCGAATGGAAAATTAGGGTTGTGCCAAAAGATGCGATGCCCGCAATCCACGGACCATCATTTGAGGTACTAGCACTGGTGACTGAGACCATTGAACGGGAGTGTTTAAATGGGAGATCCGTGAAGTGGACTGCCGGATGGACGACCCTGTACATCTGTGGAAGGCCTTGATTTTTTAGTTAGGTCGGCGGGGGGGCTCAATCACGATTATGATGAAAGTGTTTAAAAAAAATCATAAGCCATGCCTTGAATGTTTCCGAGCCGTTCATAGAACGCGCGCTCGCAGTCCACTCGGATTTGCGTCCGCATGGATTCGTCTACTTCACCCAGTACGATCGCGTGGATATACACGGGTGTAAGGATATGGCTAGCGAGTGCGCCTTGTATACCAAGGACGGACCAACGCGCAATCTTGTCGCTGCACGACATGCTAAGCACGCGCGGTGCGTCCGCCCGTCCAGGTTTAGTGCGAAGCACACCGAGACGCGCGTAGCCATCACGGCCTCTGGAAGGCATACCCGGTGGCAGAAGAGGTCGCACGACGGCGTCCATGCGCGCTGATATCTCTGGGTCCTGCGTTGCAGCAAGGAGACCCATAGATGCATCTCCACCTATCGTACCAAAATAAATAAAAAGAGAAGACTGGGAAAGTTGAAAGTTGGGGTGGGGACGCACATGGCACGGTTGATGCGTACATCCAGAGTTGCACGTCGTTTCTGAGTGTGTACAGACCGTCTTGTTTGCGCGCGCAAATCCACTCAGAGGAGCCTGGCGCCTGGACATCACGCTGCACTTCCTCTAGAAACCATCGTATTGCACCGCGACGCGCGATCACTTCGGCATGCGAATCGTGCAGGGCGTCGCCGAGCGGTGGGAGACGGCTGGCCGGGAGACACTTGACGCCCGTCCCAAGAGAAAGAAGATGGGTGGTAGTGCCGCGGCCCGATTGTTGTGTCGCCGGATTGTGCAGCGCAAAGCTGGCCAGAACGGTGTATTTGCCTGGTTGTGGGACAAAAGGGAGCAAAGAATATTGCGTAAGAGTGAGAGAGACGACATCATCAACGGAGGCTTGCATTTCTGCACTTGTTTCTGTTATCGGCAAGTGCCTGAGTTTGCCATTGTACGTTGATGATGATGATAACGCTGTACGAGACCTAACCCTGTACCTCATCAATAAGACTAATCCTGACCAGGCAAAAGCCTCGCCCACTTCTTCGTAGCCATCATCTCGCCAAACAGCCATGTGGAGGCTTAAAATGACGTCAAAGTGTCAAACCCTGTGCCACTCTTCTGCCTCGCGGCATCCCTGCGGTCGACGAGCTGGCTCCAAGCCCCCACAACACTCCTAAGAGGAGTGGAGAGGAGTGGAGAAAACGACGTTCTTAACAACTCCACGGAGCTGCTTCAGGAGCAAGCTCCCATGATGACCATATGACAGACCTCGCTCTGATGGAGCCCTACCAAAGGGGACGATAAAAAGGCCCATCCTACAGCCGAGTTCCTCTCTCTAACTTCCAGAGACCCCCGACCCCGATCTTTGCTTCTTCTATTATCATTTGATGTAAAAAACAAAGCTTCCCCCGCCTCGAGAGATAGAGATATTTGCAAATTTTCATCAAAACGCGTGGTTAACCCTCGAACCCTAATAAATCATGCCGAGGCTATTTGGGACAAGACCACGACGTCACAGGTCCCACAACGAGGTCTACAACACCGACACCACCACCTCCTACAATACCACCAGGCCCCGACGACGTGAAGGCTGGACCTCCTTCTACCCGCAGCGCAGGAACCGCGAACGTGTCGCCGCAGGTTATCGTACGTCCTCAACTTTTTTACCGACCGAATCCCCTTTGCCCACAACCGTAAAATTGAAAACAGGTGGTGCGCTCGTCAACCCCAACACGACTCGCGAAGGACGTCGTCACGCAAAATGGCAACTCCGTCGCATGGTAGGGCACAGATCCTCTTTTTTTTTTTGGACATTTGAACTTTTTGTGTTTTTTGTTTCGTAGGGCCGGCCAGAAGATGCCCATGTGTCGTTCTTGACCAAGGTCAAGCGCACACTCGGGATACGGAGTACGCCACGCCGCGTGCGGCGGCGTCGTGAAGAAATTGAGCGACGCGATCGTGGCTGGTTCTTTGGTCTACGAAGGTCTCGGCCTATGCCAGTGGTCTAAAAAAACTTGCATCCTTTTTTTTTGGTGTGTGTACGATATCGAGAAGCGATGAAAGATTCGGCTATCTGTTTAACCCTCAATCAAAGTTTTTTGTACGCTGTGTACCTTTGGAATGGATGATGACGATGACGATGATGCCTGATTCTGCGGGTTTTCCGTATGCTATGATCCTTTGATGTAGGGACGCGAGCGTGAAGGAACGTCATGTTTCCGCCGTTTACCCCTCGATCATCATCGATTATTGTGCCCGATCGCAAGCGAACTTGCCTCGATGATGCCTTGCTTCAAGCTGACTCAACACATGGCGTAACTTAAATCGCGAGGCAAGTCAACCAACCGCGTATGCTTATCATTGATGCCTTTCCGGCAGGACATCCTATTGCCGACGGTCTGGGTCTGCAGGTAATGACGTACAGTAGTGGTACAGGGGTTGGGGGTCGTGAAAAAAAAAAGTTCGAAAAATGAGTTTTTTTTTGCATACTTCCTAAACCACGAAAAGCAGAATATTTTCGGTGAGGGCAGGGGGGGGGGGAGGATGAATGGATATGGAGGCAAGGAAGCGATTAACACCGGACCGGAAGAAAGAGCGTGTGGCGAATGATGATCATCAAAAATAAAGCATGGAAAATAACTTAGAGCGTTACGTTTAATGAGTCGAGAGCACAGGAATCCATATACCAGGCTGGGCCTCCTCCAGACGATGCACCACAACGCGATCCCAATGAAGGGAAATGGCGTTTTTCTGTGACGATCAATCAGCGGATATAGGGACTAGATAATTTTGGGATCATTTACGTTCATAAAGTGCACGATCGCTCTTGAGATGCGACGCACAAGGCTTTGAAGGTTGACGGAACCGTCGAATTCGTTACTCACGGGGATCTCGTAAACAAGCGAGCGATATCCAGTCCACTGATCACCCATCGATGAAATCACACATCAGCAAAACAATAGAGACGAGGGGGGGGGGTACGGAAGAAAGAGGAAAAACGCACCCGGACTTTGAGTGTCAGGCGACCACGCATGTCCGCAATCTCGCGAATCGCATACGGATGGCTGCGCGATAGGCGTACGCTATTCATAGCCTCGGTGAGCGAGATACCGTCACGATGTCCACCCGAAGGGCGGAACTTGATAGTGACGCCACCTGGGAGGCGATACGGATCGGACATGGACATGGACATGTGACCAAAACCAGGACCAACGCTCGATGCGCGGCGCACGCGCTTACCGCTGTACGACGATGAGAACGGGGTCATCGGAGGAGCGGAAGGTAGCAGCGCGGGTGGACCGTAACCGGGTCCACCGGTACTGAAAGCGCGACCGCGGGCACCAAAGCCATCATCGAGCTGGGGCGGGAAGTAGCTCTCTGAGAGCGGCGAGTTGTCGTACGAATCAGGGTAGGCTGCACGAGGGGGAGGGATGCCGGTCGGATTCTGATCGTAGCCCGGGGGCTCTGGGGGTGATGTATACTGCTCACGATTTCCCATCGAATAAGAGGTGCCCATTGCCCCAGGTGGGGGAGGGAAGCTTCCATAACTGCCAGGGGGCGGGAACTGCTGCTGCTGAGAGGAAGCCGGGGGAGGAGGCGCATTAGGCATAGGCATAGACGCTGGGGGCGGCCCGGCCTGGCCGCTCACCTCGGAGTAACCACCGGCAGGGTTGTACGGATCGTTGAAACCGTCTCGTCCGGGACGGAATGGATCGTTGTAGGGAGGAGCGAAGGACTGGCCTGCGCTGAAGGACGTACGACGGGATCGATATTGGGGTTGATCATACATCGACATCGTGGAGTGGTCAGAAGATTGATCGATGTCAGGTGGAAGGGGAACAAGTGGAGGGAGGGAAGGGGAAGTGTGAGACTGGGTTTGATAGAACGCTAGAGGGGATGATTATATATATAAAGGCGAGGGGTGGCACGTTACACGACAGAGAGTTGACAAATGCGTTGCGGAAGGGATGGATAGGGGAAGAGCTGGGCAGCCTCGAGGACAGACAGCACGGCGAACAGGTTTGGGGGGAACAAATAATACGTCAGCACGGGGCTGATGAACCAAAAGCGGGGATGAGACGTTGGCCAGTCTTGTTACGCCAGTCGGAGTGTAGAGTGCGTAGATTATTATCTTGAAACCGCGTGGGCTAGCTAGCGTGGATGGAAGGTGGGGGTGCTGGGCTGGGTGATGAAAAGTGCAAAATCGGGTTTGATGTCTTTGCACTTTGCCGTGTCACAGCAGATCCGGGAGAGGATTATATACCATATGGTATATAGACGCACGGGATAAGGTAGTGGCGCGGGCATTGTTGCCAATGTCCAGGTTCAAGATACCAAGATGGGGAAGAGAGAAGTGTGGGTGTCAGGAACGGTGTGAGAACCCAACCGCGAGATCGGGGCGAGGGGAGCATTCGGGGACACATCCACCTTTGGGGACGCGCGATGGTAGCTAGCCGCATGATGGACCTGTAAACCATCTCAAATCACTACACGGGGACCTCTGTGACAAGTTGAAATTACTAAATTTGGTAAATAATAATAATAATTAAAATTAATAATAGATTACTGGCACTCATCCCCTTGCTCCCTTCGCCTTCGCCTTCACCCGGAGATGCGCGCGAGAATATTGATTTCTTTATGATGACGTGCGGCATAATGCGATGACTCAATTCCCTTTCCTGCCATAGAGATACCAACAGCCTGAGTTCATTGGGTCTCGCAGGCTGTCAAAATGCCGACATCCAAAGACACTGTACTGCAGCCAGCCAAGTGCCTCCTTCCCCCTGATTCGGTTCCTCCCGTTCGATGGCGCAAACCCTGTTAACGTTTTCCAGCGCATTGGCCCCATGAAAAATGTCCCGATTCGATCCCATTCGGGACTCTTCTGGCTGTGTGGCGCTCGCTGTCCTAGGAATGAGATGATGGCGGTGCCACGTCTCTCCCCTTTTCGTCGGCTATCATGCATAGCTTCATGGACCCCCCTTATCATCAATCGGACTATGGGGGTTATCCATTCAATAGCGGGCAACCATTCCGCACTTTGGTCCTGTTAGCGACGCTCTCCTAGGCTCTCTCACGTGCCTCGAGCGCGTTCATTTTGCATTGATCCAAGTTCTTCCTGCGCGTATTGTATTGATTGCAAAACACCAAATCTACTAAAAGTAAGGAGTAATTGTGCACGGGACCCAAGTAACCCCACGCAGAGATAAGCGTGCGATTAATCTAGTCTATGTAAGGGTCGTCTCGGTGTTGTCTAACGGCAAGTATCACCGCCATCATGCACACATCACGTATGGAATCAGATCGCCTCCTGGCTCCGGGATGGGACTAAAGATGATGCCCCCGTCCATGTCAATGGCGAGAACCGGGGACTGGGGATCTGGCTAGTCATTGTGGAATCTTATCCTAGTCGTCCAACTACAACATCCTCAAAAGTCTGGGCTTGCCTAGCCTTCCCCACCACGCTGCCCTGCTCTAGTCCTGCCCGGTTCTCTCTCTCGTGCGTGCCTCCACTTGGGGGAAGGTTCCTTAGCGATAACGGTGGCAAAGGCCAAGTTGCGCTTTGCCCCTGACCAATGTCCTTGCATAACGGATGGAAGACCAAGGAGCATGACCACGGCCTGAGGTGACACGCAACAGGGGACGGCCGAGGCATAGTCCTCTCGTCTATCATATCTCGTCCCGGATGCCATATGGAGAACGACCAACTGAAAAGTATCCAACCACGTACCTATCCTGACTATGATCTACCATGAAACGTGTACAGGAAGCCCCAGAAGACCCGACCGTCATCATCATCGTCATATCGTCCTCATCATCCTGCGATGCTGCGGTGTCTACCGCTAACCCTTGCACTCAATGCTCCAGCTCCGGATAAAGGACGTAATTTCCCTATGACATATGGATTCTCGCCTCTTCCTGTCAACAACCTGGGGGGTTCTGTAGAGCTCCGGGTGAGCCGCGTGCATTCGCGAATTCCTGCGACGGCACAGTACGATAAGCTATCGCTGGTACCTCGGATTTCTTTGCGTAAGAACGTCTACGTAGCTCCTTACCGCTTACCCCCCCCCTCCCCGTGTATGACTGAATGGGTGGGTCACGGGGAGATGCATATCTCCATCGCATGGCTAACGATCGTGGCGCACCCACCTTTACTGTGCTATCAGTAGCCCTATGCCCTACCGCTGTCACTTTCACCCCGGCGAGAGCCGGCTGACCCTCGAACGTCAATTTGTGCGACCTGTACACGCATCCAAGCTTCATAGATCGTCTTTCTACCTTTTGCTACTTTGTGTTGTATTACCTAGTCCACTGGCAAAACGAATGGAAGAAACGCTCTCTGAAGTCGGGGTTCCGCGGACTCGCAGGGATCAGCCACGAGACTGCGCCACCAGATACTCTTACCTGGAAAGAATCACCCACCCCCGATTAGGGTGGGCGGCGATGCATGCCTTCCTGGGCTAACGACTGGTTTGGGGCCCAGTCCCCTGCAGGTGGCGCAGGACATGTGGTTAGAAGGAATACATTTGGCGTACAGACTCGAAGGTCTTCGATATATGCGAGTATTATGGGGCCGCGCAAGCCCTATACCAGAGTAGGACGTTTATCGCGACCTTTGGGAAGGTTGGCTTTGCCTCGTTGCCGGCAAGTACCACACTTGATCATAGTCATTACATATAGACTATGCCGTTTATTCCTGCCGACGTGCGTGATATCATGGCTTAAACCCAAGATTCTGCTCTTTAACGTCGGGGTACACACTTCCTGACCCTCCAAATCCATCGAGTGCCGTGCGAATGAGCCCGAAGTGGGCAAGTTTTGCAAGTCTTGGTGGTGTCAGTTGATATTTTATTGACCCATTACTTGTCCAATGTCATGTGGTGAACCCGAGCCATACCTATGTGTTGGCAGTAATATTACCTGCTGACAGAGTAACGCCCCAACAGCCAACCAGTTGTTCAGCAGAGCCTCCTCTTACCAACCAGTCCAAATCGCGTCACGACACCTTGTTGGCGTATGGCGGGGAAGTGTTTTTCCGTGCTAATATCACGCATAAAGGTACGCGAGAATGCAGTACCGTACAGTCAAATGCGCGCCGTACCTGTGCAAACCGCGGATCATCGACAACTGGGATGAGCATGACAATGGCAACGTACAGTACTAGTATTTGTATGAGCTATTCTTACGAGCCCCCTGGGAATAGTGAGAAATGAATTCTGGGTAAGGGAAGGAGGATATCATTAGGCCCTGTGACCTGACGGTCTAGGCTCTGTGTTTAGTGTTGTTGGCAAGAGCCGTAAAAGGCAGGAGAGAAACATGAGATCCCGCCAGTTTTTTCTATTTCAGGTTTCAGCTTCATCCACAGGTTCGACAAGTCGTCTAAGGTTCATGAGATGAGCCTTAACAATATCAACGTATGGAGCATCATCAAAAAGGTACATTTTCAAAGCTCAATCAAATATCTTTTTCTAGGACCCAGAAGGCGTTAAAGCGCTTCTCGAATCCTTGCGGACCTCACCAGCATGGGCCGACGCCCTCAAATCCAGTCTAACGGCGCACCCAATCACACAAGCTCCCACCCAAGGACGACAACCATCCGATTCGTTCCGAGGAGTCCCTGCTCCTGGTCCCGGAGACGCAGGCTCGTCTTCAATCAATAGTCCATCCTCGATCGCAGGGAACCCATCGCATACTGGTCCTTCTGTTGCCGATCTCTTGTCCCAGTTGCGGGCCTCTCATACTCCGGAATTTACCTCCAATGCTGACGAGGGAGGTGGTCTGCTCTCTCGATCTCCCCCTCTTCCAAGTCATGATCATGTGGACACCCCTTCTACATCCCAACCCGTCACCGCCCACGCCTCCTCGCCCCAGCAGCAGGATTTACGTACCCTGTCATTTCAACAGGCGTTGCCGCATATATCTCGACTGATGGAGGATCCACTCGTCGTAAAGGAATTGACGAAGGTGACTAGGCGACTGGTTCAACATTATTCCCCTTTTTCACTGTTTCTTTTTCAAGATGAAGCAAGAGCAAGATAAACTAGAGAAACAACTTTGGGAGGAAGGGAAGCTATTCGGAAGAGTCATGAAGAGAAGGTGAAGGTTGCTAAGACCAAGTGCGCCAGCCCTCTCCTCCTCTGCCGTCGCCCTACCAACCCTTCTATAGGGCAACAATGATCGGTGTAGGGCTGTCGAAGCACGATGCCGAGGTATTTGATTTGCGTTGCGCCTCCTCAAACATGGCCTAAACACCTCCCCCTCCACTTGTAGTCGATGTCCGACACCTTCCGGACAGAACTGAGGAAGTTTGACGCTCAACGGGTCCTTCCTGCCTGGGACGGACTAGTGCGGGAGCAGCAATCGCGCCTCGAAGCATTAAAAGTTCCGACCATGTTCGTTACAGATGATGCAGACGATGCCGAGGTGCGTTTTGTCATTTCTCGAAAATCACGTGGAAACATTTTTTTTGGGGTTCACCCTCACGCCAACAAAACGACACGGTCATATTTTGTGCTGGCAGAAGCAACTTAGGGTTATGCACGTCTTGGAAGGCATCTTACCCACAACCGGCCCAGACCAGTGATCGCTCGTGCCAACCTCCTCACGGAGCCCCGGGCCGGACACCGCGAAAAGCCTCCTGTGAACGCGTCCTGAAATGGTCGAAGAATGTGACACACCCACAAGCTGGATACACATCTGTTTGTTTCAGAGTAAGCAACCCCCCAACAAGCTGGATTCCGGGGGTCCGTCGGCCTTTCTCTCACGCTGTAATAGTTGATTTTTCAGCAGATGTACTACTTTGCAGGCTCTTTCTTACTCACGCTACAGTACAGTACGCCTTACCACTCTTCGTTTTAGGGGGTTAACTAGCATAAGCAATATGACCACTTGAGGCACCAATACGTCTCCCCCTTCGGGTGGTCCGTAGTTCAGTTTCCCGGCATCAAGGCTGCTAGGACTGTATATGAGCAGAACACGCTATTCAACCCATGTATCCCACAGGTAGGCGTGAGCCATACCCCTACCGTCACTGGCAAAAAATCGAGTCCAAGGGAGTAATGCGGTTTTCCTTACCGAGAAGGGCACAGGGCATTAGATGGGAGCTTACATGAGCCATCTCCGCCATGGCCCCTTTGGGCAAGTATATACTTCCGGAGTGGTGTGTGGGTCATCTCCGTTGTCTGGCCACGGGTTCTATGCACTACAGTTGCCCGCTATAACTACCTGAGCTCGTTCGACCGACTTGAGCGTCATCATATCCGTCAAGTTCTCGACTCTGGCTACCAAGAAAACACTTGGAACTACCTCTCGGAGAAAGTTTGGATCATCAGGTTTTAGGGTTCAGTTCGGGAGCTGCTGCGCCGTATCAGAGTACTCGCGCAGTCAGGGGGGTTCAGGAGCTAACAGGAAATTATACGTTGCGCGTGCTCTCGTTGATGTATGATCAAGGGGTTTACATCCATGGACCGTCTTCGCGCCGCCAGAATGTGTTGGCGTTTCACGTCGTATATTCACGTGGCCATCAGCTCATGACGCTCGTCACTAGCGCTCGACAGTGAAACTTTTAACAACATCCCGAGTTGTTTTTCTGTTAAACCAAGTGTTGTAAGTGACTTCTCACGTGACGACGGGATGTACGCTTCGATACAGCGGCCGTGACATGGAATATAATCCTGCTCTATTTCTACATGATTATGAACCTCTGATGATTACGAACTACTGATCGACGATGGCCCACCTCATTAGTCTTCGGGATTCAAGCTAATTTATCCAGTTCGGTGCTCTTTTCTCAATGCTTCAGGCCTTATGATCGTTAACCTATTCATCGTCCACCTCTATCACAATCTCCGTTTACAAATGAGTCCGTTTTTCTGATACACTTCGGGAATTGAGTTCGGTGATTTTCTCTCAAACGTTAACTTGTTCATTTCCACCTCTATTAATCTGACTTTTACCCCAAGCCAAGCCAAATGGGAAATAAGGATAACGCTTGCGATGAGAAGTTGGCTACTAATCTCCCTTAATTTCACCGACAAACTTCCTTCAGCTTCGCTTCCCACTTCACGAAGGGGAGAGGCGGGGGAATACCCCACAGAGCGCTTACGCCGTTAAGTTTGAGAAATGGAAGACTGACTACTAAAGCGAAATAGATAAACAAACATGTTATGCGTCTATTTGTCTGCTGCCTCCCGTTGTGATCAAATTGCCAGATAACCCCAATGAATTTGAATGAAATAAATGGGAACATTTTCGCTTCATGACGGCGATAAATGTCGAATTATACGCCGAGGGAACCGTTGAGTTTCCGGAGGGGTGACGGAAAGGCTTGGACGGGGATAAATTTGTTATCGAGACTGGTGTACTGAGCGGGTGTTGGAACCAATGATCAGAACATATCGTCAAAATATTTAATTGTGTAAGCTTTTCGTCTTTTTTGAGATGATTTTTCAAAGGGCCTTTCTTCCGGAAATGGCCGGTGCTTCGAGTCGAAAACGATTTTTATAGTTGTATTTGCACACAGATCGGGCGGCTTGGATACCCTCCGAGTTGTGATAAAAGGTAGCGTCAGTGGCTGGGGCATTTCAGTTGCTGATGCGCGAGAGCTGATAAAAACTCGAACTTTTGAAAGACAACCGCGAGGAACAAGTGTGGGCCCAGCATCGGGACAATTCGGAGCGCACTGCAAGAGATGTACATCGCTGATCTATCGATATCTATCCCCGATATGACCAGTAACTCCGGTTGAAAGCAATTCGACACTGCGATCATCGAGATCAGGACTTAATGGAAGATTGTCAAGTTACCAAACCCTGGTTTTTGACAATTGTGTAAACCCCATGGATATCCTCATACTTCTAGTCTGAGGATGGTTACACCACGTCGTGCTAGTCTGACGGGGCTTTGAATGATGTACAGCGCAGGTACAGTTGACAAGTCGTGACTAAGTACAATACAGTATGACAACTAGTCCGGATGCTGTACTGTACAGTTCAACATGAATAATTAAATGAACAAAAGAGCAATCCTGGGTGCGTATTGTTCTCATCGTTCTCTAACACATTATTTACGTTTTAAATGTTTTCCAATACAGTATGTAATATCGTACTCAAGAAGTTCTCCTTAGACCTTATCCCTATGGTTTTGCACCCCGTTGCCATGTGTGCGCTTCTTTCTGGTGACGGCACCGTTGTTGCTGTTATCATGGACAGCGGTCATACGGGGGCCGCGGGAGTGCGCTTGATTGTCCATGCTGTCGTCTGTCAAATACATTCCTCTTCGGCAGCTCTTCGCGCTTAGTACCTGTCGTGTGAGGCAAGCACCCCACCCTAAAATTCCAATTCCACGTAAATGCGTGGATTTCCTGGGCTCCACTACAGTAACCGTTCATCGAATCATGTAACCCTGATAGCCGATGTCATCACTTTTCTTTTTGTTGCTATTATGAACAGACCCGTGTGGAGATCAGCCCCGTGCCTGATTCGTACTGTATATGTCTTTCTTCGCGGCCCGAACCCTCGACTTTTTGCCTTTCTGGGACTCACGCGCCCGGGTTACAAATCCCGTATCCTCTCAATTCACTATCCTGTATTGGAACAAATCACAAAAAATTGTCATAAGTACGTTAAGATACCCGAGGTAAAACAAAGGCAACACGAGACGGCAAGTCTTTTAAGTCAGAGGCATAAACCAGTCAATTCAAAGGACTCTCTGCCGAGACTCGAATCGATCTGGTTTAAGTAGTTGCTGCTCAGATCCGCGACGTTTGAAAGAGAACAAGAAAAAGCGGGACCCACAATCAGCGAGCCGCTTAAATCTTTACCCCCCGGAAAAGCCTCGGCCCTGACAAGTAAGGAGCTTCCGAGCGACCAATGGGCTTTGGCACGGCGGAAACGCAATGTTTGAAATTGATCGCTGTCCAAACAACCTAACGTGAGACTGTGCCGCTTGACAAGGCGAGGAACTCCAGTAATAACTCCTTTAATATCTTTTTTTTCCATGATTAAAAGAACTATGTGAACGAGTAGTAACTTCTTCCTTTTGCTCTACACACTGTTGCAGACCCACAGCGCCAAAGCACAAAATACAAAAATGCCTTACGTTGACCTCCCGAACGCCCACGATGACTATGCGTCGATTTGGTATATCACCAATTCACCATCCAGCACCGTGGGCGGCTTTGACCCCTCCAAAGCGACCGTCCTCCTTCTCCACCCCCTTTTTCTAGACTCCACTTGGCTCACCGCTCAATTCGAAGACCCACGCCTCTCGAGTCGCTACAACCTCATCGCTCTTGACGCGCGCCACGCTGGCCAGACGACGTCACGGTTGAATGCGAAACAAGATAGCTGGACGGATGCTGCAGATTTGGCGTTTACACTCGAGGTACGTTGTTGGCCCGTTTTGATTATGTTTGTTGCTGCTCATATGCGTTTTTTTTTTTCAGGCGCTGTACATCCCCGCTGTGCATGTCTGGGCATGTGATATGTTTGCGACATCATGTGCACTGCGCTTTGCTGCGATGTGGGCCCCCCTCCAAAACTTCCTTATCAGGTCGCTTTGCTGATCTGCGGTGTCCCGTGTAAAAGCTTCCCGGACAAATGTTTGAGCTTGACACTCCTCACGGCGCCTTCCGGTCCCGACACGTGAGAGGACATATGTACTGATTTTTGCGGTGTTGCTGACTTTTGGTGATCTATAAGGTCTAACTGCAACTTTGAAGAGGTTGTCGACGCGTGGTGTTTTGCCCAGGAGCTCAATACCATACAACACGCGTTTATGAACGTCGTCATAATGTTATGCGGTCAGGTACTCTTCTGCTTCATAGACACAAAGATGTATGGGTTGATTGAAAACCACTCAGAACGTCAACGTGGATCTTGAAGATGAAGTGAGCCTACTCTCTGTATGCTCTGTGTGGCGTCAACTCAACATATCAAACCAGCTTATCGCACATTGGAAA